>OMNV01007582.1:71359-100326 GCA_900303265.1 Brotula barbata
GGGTGACGACAGAGAGACAGTAAGAGAGATGAGAGGGAGGTTCTAGGGTTAGCTAATGTTCATACAGTGCTCACAGTGCTTAGCTCACTCCCTGCCCACGTCAACTCCTAGGGTAATGGACATCATCTCCGGAGCTGGGAAATTAAAGTTTTCCAAATCCTGACTTGGCAGGAGCTGAGGCAAATGATACCTTTCACCTGAGAGGGAGAGAGACATTGCAGTGAGAGTAATGTGACTGGCAGCCCTCTCTCTCTCGAGCCATTTCAGGAACAGCTTGAGCTTTAAACGCAACACAGCGGCAAAATACAGAGGGTGTGAAGTGCCAGCATCGATCTATTGTATATTTCTATGACACAAGCTGATAAACCACAAATTACTATCTCATATTACCCCCACTGCTGTCTCTGTCTCAGAGATAACTGGCATGGCAGGTTGTGCCTTGTGCCAGTGTGTCCTCCATGCCTGCATCACAACAGTTTAGACTAACATAGGCATCCTGCTGCCCAACACTAATCGGACAGAGTGATCCCTCGTGCCCACTTTTATTACCTTGTTGACACCAGCTGCTAGTTTTAAGCACTTTTAAATGCTGAGTCTGAGTGGTGGTTCAAATCACAGAATTAATGCTGTTATTCCAGCCCAGCTTTCTTGTTGGCAGTGCTTTTAAGCCCCAGACTTAACAACAAGCCTGGGTTTTATGCATTCAGACAGCTGGTGGGAATAAGGCAGTTGCCAGTGGTGTAAAATACTGTGTGCGTTCGTGTGTGTCTGTGTGTGTGTGTGTGTGTGTGTGTGTGTGTACGCGCGTGCGTACATGCGCGCGTGTGTGTCAATGTGTGCCTTTGCACGTGGGAGGGCATCGGAATATTCTTTTAAAGTTGCTTGTCTGTGGTCCAAATATTAAAATTGCACATTTGTAATATTGGTCAGCCGTTGTAAATAAGGATTTATCTCTCGTACTTGTATTTGGCATTAATAAAGGTGATTAAAATTCGGTGGAAATGTGGCATACTGGAAACCAAATGTTGCCGATTCCTCCTTCCTCTTCACCAATTTGACACTCAACTTCCACTCTCTCCACACTGGCACGCTTCATTACTACTATGCCTGTGTGAAGTCACTTCTCACACACACATGCACACACACACACCACCAGCAGCACCACCACCACCACAACCACACTCATGAAAGTGTTCGTTCCCGTGTGCCTCTCCATACACACACAACACACACTTTCCCTCGTTTCACACACAAACACACACTAAGCAATGCTATCTAGCAGCTGTACCTCTCCTTATGTGCAGAGAGTGTTGATCCCAGTTCTTCTCTCACACATAGTGAACATATGTCAGTCAGAAACAAGGCAGACTGTATTCCTTCTTTTGAATAAAAAGTTTGCTTCTCTTATCGCACGGCACTTCTAACGTCTCGTTCGACTCTCATAGAGAGACCCTCCGCAATATGGAAAGGTGACCTTGTTGTGTGCGTGTGCAAAATATCCATGCTTTTGTGCACAAACGTGGGTAAACCTGTGTGTGATTACAAAGGGAGGATCTAAGACGCCTTAGGTAAAACAAATACAGACTTCGATAGATGCCAGCAGCACCTGTCTGATTTACATTTCCTAATTGCAAATGAATTACTAAAGAAACATTTCACCAGCGCTGACAGGCAGCATGACACGCAACGAGTTCTACCTGAAGGAGAAAGTGTTTTCACAAAAGAATTTATACGAGCTCAGAAAACTTAAAAACTGGAGTTCACTTAAGTCTGCGGAATATAACTTTATGTTCACAACATTAGCACATATAGTTTGATTCAGCAATTTCAGCACCAGAAGTAATCGTAAGTCAATCTGTATATAAAATATTACATCATCAGGCCTGTCTTTTTTTCACTTTTATTTCATGTTTTCATCAGATTTTAAAATCGACTTCATTTTCTGAATTAGTCAAAAACACACATCAGTGACTTTGGTTGGCAATTCTTCAGATTGATTTCTACACAAATGAAAAATAATTTAGCAGACTTGACACTTTCTTGAAACCAGAGTGGATAAGTGTGTAAGAAAAACTCTCATTAGATTGAAAAATCAATCTGCACTTTCAACTGCACTATCACATTTGATAATGAACAAATTAGAGGGGCACTCATCAGAGTTAATAAGTCATTTAGATTTAATGGGCTCATGTCTGGGCCATGGTTTAGCAAGTTTAATTAAAATCAGTTTAAACCTTTTTGAGTTATGCTGCTAAACAAACTAGCACTGATGACAACATAATCTCCCGGAAGGAAGTAAAACATACAGACATGTTGTCAACACTGAAGGATTTTACACAATAAATAAATTTAAAAAACAAAGGAAACGAGATATATTTTTGAATCAAAAGTTGAAACAACCTGAGGGAAGCCCTGATGACGAGGGAACGACTCCCTGAATTCTTGGATTTTACCAGTGTCAAACTCAACTTACCACTCTCACCTGCTATCTGAGGTAAGAAGCGATCCTGAGGGTCCAAAACAGGTCTGACGAGTCTAATCTGACAATCAAACAACCCCGAGGCCCCTGACTCTGACTCCAACAATAACAGCACACAGCACCTGTCCTGATGATGTCAGGCTCTCACTGGTATCCCATACTCTTGCCTGAAGACAGATTAAAATCTCACCCTCTTTTCTCCATCACTTTTCCCTGCTTTTCTTGAAACTATACACTTCCGGTTCCTATTGTTTAGCACTCGTGAGCAGCCCTCCTCTCCAATACACCTAAAAGTTTATTTCCAACATCCACACTGCGCCGTCAGGAAAAGGGAATAATGTTATATTTATTGTGAATCCCATTATTTCACGGAAAACCCAGGCTCCTGCTAGATGAGACATTTGGCTAGACATACTAATGACAAAAAGGTGTGGGAGTCGAAAGGATCAGGTAGCGCTTACAAATGGGTCTATATACTCATTTGTAAGTAAATAGTTTGAGTAAACTCAAATGAAACAATGTCGCATTTTTATCACTGTCACGTTGTTATATGCACAACTTTGTCTATAGAAATTCAGTAATGTAGCTGCACCCCGAGAGGAAAATTATGTTATAATTGGCAAGTGTGCACCATAACCCACTTGGATTCATGGTCCATACTTGCAGCATGTACAATTGGAGACAATATTGCACACCTTTAATCATTTATCATTACCACATTATCCAACAAGTTATTGCACATCGCAGTTATTCACCATATCGTACAGCGAAAGCTAATCCACAGTAGGCGTGTGCTTGTCCACACTTGATGGTGTAAATGTATCCAGACAAGTGAATGTTTGTAAACAAAACAAGTAGATGATTGTAGAATTAATTTCATTTAGTTTTACCACAACGTGTTTGTGTTCAGAGCAAAGTGTGTCAGTTGTTGAGAGTAAGTCGACTTCGATTAAGCAGAAAGCACTTTCACCAACGAGAACAATGACAGACACACAGACACACACGCACGCACGCACACACACACACACACGCACACACACACACACACACACACACACACAGCTCAGGCAGCGGGGAACAAGAGAGGAGCAGCTGTGAGTTGTACTCATCAGTTCAGATTGAGGGAGACACAGGCAGGCTGGTAAACAGACACAGATGTACAGAGCTGGGCAGAACAGAGAGTGGGAGAAAGAGGAAGGTCACCCTTTCACAATGGGAAGGTAGCGACAAAGTCAACAACACTCGCTGCATGACTAAAACTACTGTTAAAAAAAAGAAAAAAGACGTCAGGTCAAAGTGGCAAATGTGTATTATTTATTTCATCGTCTGGATACACAAAGTCCTGTTAATTTATTTCTTACTTTTATTATTATCATTATTTCAGAATACTGTATAATAATTGAGATTTCAGCTTAATACTAATAGTAATCAAATAATCTATCACTTCACTTATCAAGGGAGAACCTGTGGAAAATCATCTGCCAAGACCTTCTCCTCTAACACACACACGCACACTTAACAAAGCATGAGGCTTCTGTAATGTCACATAGCTTTTTCAGCATTGAGGCAATGTTGCCTCCTCAGAGGGTAACACCCCACCCCGAAGCTCAATACTGTCACTCCTCACTGTGTCAGTTTCCTTTACAATCTCATATGTTCTCCTTTGTTACACTCTTTCCCAGAGTGTTCTCTCTGCCCAGGGTGATCGTTAAACCAAGTCCCACCTCAAAAAACTTTAAAAACGGAGCAGCAAGGTGATGTAATGAGCTGAGAGACTTTTATCTAAAAGGGAACAAGTTCAAGCCATTTGGAGTGAGAACTATATAGCTATATGTAGTAATTAAGAGAGAGAGTAAAATAAACACACCACCTCATTCTACATTTGTCAAGGTACATGACCATTTCGGACATTGATTAAAAAGAGAAAATCTACAATATATTTTTGCGGAAAACACAGGGGGTCACATGATTATGATGTATAGCAATTGTCATTCTCTCAATTTTTTTTTAACTTTTCCTCTCACTTTCAGTGGTCTCCCCTCTGATTTTAAAAAGCAAAAATAAACACACCCATGTTTTCATAGAAAGCAAGATATCCTGTGGTGAACTTAATGAAATCCTGCCCACTTTCCCCATGTTTTAACTAGATCAGTTAATTTCTTCAAATTGTTGTAGAATATCATGTTTCTCCTTACAATGACATAAAATCAGGCCTTGCAGGAGGCGTGTGTTATCATTTCCAATGATTATGTTTTCAACTGCGACTGATTTTGGTTCGATTTGTCAGCAAGATTGGTCAAATTTCTAAAATAAATTTTGATGACAACCATTAAAGGTGGAAATCTGGGTGCAGGAGCAAATCCTAGATGGTCAAATGATTTCTTCAGATTCCAAATCAGATGGGGGGGGTTTGTTTATTGGTTTGTTTGTTGTCTTTATCATTTTTGCCAGTTTTTCAAAACAATAAACCAATCTTAATCAATAAATAAATTGCTTACTTTATTATGAGAAATAAAGCAACAAAATCCAGTTGCCGTTGTTGTCATTTCATTCTCTTTCAAACAGTATCTTATTGGAATACATTTTGTCTGGACACGCTCAGCCTTGGCGAGTGTATATGTACAAAGTGTGCCCTTCTAGCTCACAATAAAAATTCCCCTAGCATTGCCTATAACACCTGAGTTGGAACCATGTCCATTTATCTGCCACAACCGCTAGAGAGCAACAGTAACAAATACTGCCAGTATTTGTACTTCCAATATATACATAATCTTGAAGCTGTATCCACCCAAAACACAACAGTTAACAATACTTTCTGTATTTACTTCCAGCATTTGTTACCGTTTCCACCCGAAACCTTAGATGTATATCCAGAGAAGGCTTAATGGTCCTTAGCCCCTGGGCTACCATAATGCCTAACCTGAATGAGGTAAACATTTACCTGCAAAACTGATCACACATTAATGAGTGATCTCCACCGGCAACACTGTAATTCTTGACTTGCTAATAAGTTGTGTGTCACTGTATGTAAACAAGCAAGATTGTTTGTAGCCTGAAGGAGGTTTAAGAGAAAGCCCCACTAACTGAAAAACAACCCAGGTGGAGAATTCAAAGAGAACAGCAACTGTTATCCTCAATGAGCCAAACAAAAAAACTTCAGGGGTTTCAATTTTTACACTCTTTACAGCAGCTGCTGTGCAAGAGGATGCATTTGTTCCAATAATAAAGTATTTTGTACGCAGTGTTCCAATTTACAGATTTCTCCATCTCAAATGATTTTAGTACTTAGTACTTGGTGGAAAATTTTTATTTCTATCTACGAGTTTCATTACAAGCGCAATGAAACTTATTGTGTGTTGAATACTGGAACTCTCCATCACTACTAGCTTTGGAAGGTGAGGGAGGTAAATTCGAGTTTTACGATTGTTCTCCCACTACTTTTTTCTGTCATGTAAATGCTCCTACTGGACTTTGGGCTGTCCGATAAGAAAGTCAACGATCATAAGCATTGCAATTAAATGTTCAGTCTACTTTAGTCAAAATTATTTCTATAGCTAAATATCACAAACACAATGTCCCATACAATGGACTTTACACGGACAACTGTTCCTGACCCACATTAAACGCCCCCCCCCAAAAAAAAATAGCATGCAGGAAAAAAAAACAAAGAAACCTCGGCAGAGTAAATTCAAAGAGATTCTTCTCTCGTCGAATGGCCAGGTGTGCAATAGGAGCCGTAAGTGGGAAGAACAAATTACATAGAAATGAAATAACAATGTAGGAAAATAACATGAAAACAGCAACAACAACCATTAGCAGGCAATTTAGTACCCTTGCGATGAATGATGGCCTGCTAGTTATAGCTTCTGATAGCGTTGAAAATTAAGTTTAAAACCTCTCATTGTTTAGCGCTAAAGCCCTCACTTACAAAATAAATGCACATGGATGATAAGCTGCTAACACATTTTCACCCACACGATTCATTGCACAATCTGACATGCATACATCCTACTGTTTTACAATATGACACAGTATAGAATTAAGATTTTATATACCCATCTGGCATGGAGTAACATGCAACGTACTCTCTATTATGGCAATTTGCAGGAGAACAAAGACAGTTCGGTAAGTTGGCTACGAGGTGAAACCTTTTTTGGTTTACAGCATCACCTTGAAAATGAAACAAGCCCTGAGACTTTGGAAGACCCACGACATATTCTCATTTAGCAGCTCTTCTGTTGTGGGATGTCATGGCCATTAATTCTATCTGAGCTTCATTAATCCACATTTTCCCATCCACCCCTCTGTCCTTAATCATCATTTCAGCCTTTGCCAGCGTGGCCTCTGGTGGCCAAATACTACTAGGGTCAAAATGTGTTCCCTCGGCGTTCTGGGAGTAAATGCACATACACACAGAAACAAAAAACCCTGACGATAAAACAGGTCATCCATCTCAATCACACACTACTGAAGTCATGTCATTACAACCTCAATAACTGGATGAAGTATAGCAATCATGCATATAGATGTTCACACATATACAAACATAACTGAACCTACTAAACATCAAAGCAGACAGAATTTAAGTCATCACACTTATTCAGTTTGAAACATCCAAAAAGTGAATGTATACTGTGATGGCCGACCTGATCTGTGAAGTAGGTGAGGGTCAGTCAGAAATGAGGGGTAAGAAAGGTAAACGTATGCTGTTGGAATAAACCCAGAGTGACAATTACTAGGTGGTGAAAGAACTCAAAACTATCAAGACGGTCTTGGTGCAGCTCAGTCCAGGTGGGCAATTGGTTGGAAATCGTTCATTGTTCCAGTAGAGCAGAGCTGAGCTATTTGCCGTTATCTGAATACCAAATGGATCCAATTTGCAGCATGAAGGAGGGGGGGGGAATATCACGGACAGAGCCAACACACACAATGGAAACTGGAGAGGGTAATCTAATGGAAATCTCTTAATGTTCTTCTCCTGTTCACTAAAGGTTACCCCGCTTAAATACCTGTCTGCTGGATGTTTGCTTGTTATTCAAAGAGAGACAGGTAAGAATGCCTGTGTATGAATAACAAAACAATAAAAATGGTGGATGTTATTTGATCAGATACATCGGGTTTGTTTGTTTTTCTTCCACCAGGCACCTCGTAGAATGAGCTACTCCTATTCCGACTGACTTTTAAGCCTGTGGCCTATTGACCTCTTAGTAGTGCATGTCCACAATGATTCAGGCTAATTCTCCACTCAGATGCAAACACACACACTTGCCATCTCTCACTGACCCACCTCAGAGCACGCCAGCACAAGCAAATCATCCCACCATACTGTTCGCGCTCATATAAAACCCATTTCATCTCTCTACTGCAAATAGCACATAAAGAGAGAAGGCAACTGAGGGGTGGGGGAGTCTGTCTGCATCACAGGACTGTGAGCACATACAATAACCGCTGCAGAGCACAGCCAAAAGCCCTTAGCATTGTGACAGAGCAGATGTTAAGAGTAATGACAGTGGAGATTACCCAATAATTGTGGCAGTGTAAATCATTTCAGAGAGGGAGACAGAGGAAGAATGGGCGAAGGGGTGATGAAAGAACTATGGAACAAAGGAGGATGAACTATAGCTGAAGCGCAGAACACCTTGTTGTCGCTATGTGTACCATTTGGTTTTATGAACTGTATACTGGCAGCGTGTTCATGTGTAGTTGCATAAAAGACCCTGCCATGTTGTGTGTTTTTATTTGTTTTTCTTTTTGTTTCGATTGGTCGCATCTTTTTTTTTTTTTTTTTTGGTGGGGGCCGGGGGGGATAATGGTGATTATAACTATGTGCCTGTTAGTGTTATTGTCTGTGTTTGGGAGCTAATCGCTATAATGCACGCTGCTGCCTGAGGCCAGGGCTCAAGGATAGGGGGACACTGGGCCCCTCCGCCTCAGAACCCAGTGACACATTTCTCCCTAACATCCTTTAATAACATCATCTACCCACAATCTCCTGCATGGGTCCTCACCAACACCCAGCCCTTAACCAAAATCCACATGGGTCAACAGTTCAGAGGCCGCGACGGCCACTTTGACAATGAGCTGCTGTGTGTTTGTGTGTGTTTGTGTGTGTGTGTGTGTGTGTGTGTGTGTGTATCTCTGTGCACGTGAATGCATGTCCCTTTCACTTGCCCCGTTGTCGCCTTGATTGTATAATAAACTTTATTCAGTTATGCGTGAATTATTGTTAATTGAACTAAAAAGTAATTTTCTTAATTGAAACAGAGGGGGGAAGGGCAGACCACATTAACGATATAAAGGACCGTTTCTCTCTGTCTCTCTTCTCTGCTCAGCCACCATCTTGAGACTTTTATCTTGTCTAATTTTTCTTCCCATTATAATTCTCGATGCATCCAACTGCAGTAGAAAGCCTGTAATCCACTTAGCCCAACGTTAAAGCCAAGACTTTGATGTGCTGAAACAAAAGTAGAACCTGCCTGACACTTGGCCTCTGAAAAGCCTATCTGCCAAAAGCCGGCCAAAATTAATCTCTTCAAACTGAATGAACCCAAAATAAAAGTTATCTCCCCCTGATCGACCAGTACCTCATCACTACATACACTCATCACTGTTCTTACCTCAACATTAATAAAATCAATGTAGGAGGGTCAACAAGGCCACATAGATAAAATGAGCGTTTTGGAATTCAACCCACATACCAGAGCTACTGCGAACATCAAGAAACAGTCACATTCCACTAAGCACATGTGGAATTAGCAGAGTGAGTTTCCCTGGGTACCAGCCTAGCCAAATATTATCTAATACAGAACAATATCACCCCCCCACACAGCGGCTATTGGCTGAGAGGGAGGAAGTGATGTATATTGACTTTTCATTTGTGTCTCACTGACACTGCTGACTCCGCTGACAAAAGGACCAAACCACTTCCAGCTGCTTAACCTCCAGAAAACATTCAGCTGAAAATGATTTTTCTGCAAATTTGCTACTCAAATCATCTCTTTTTCATGACTGGCACAAGCATGAACACATCTGAATTGCCATGCGACAATGCCCTAACATGATTATTATATGGCATGCAGTATAACCAAATGAGGCCTCCAAATGAGGACTAGTGCTCACATTAATGAGATCCGTGTAGACAATAAAATCAACATAATCCAACTATTTTCACTGTATTTCCGGAGTTAACATATGACCTCAACAACATGAACATTCTTGTCTAACATTACTTGCCATCCAGTATGTATCTGCAGAATGTGTCTGAGCCTTCTAACACCTTGTCAGTCATAAAAGCATTGGGAGAAGGGGGAAGGGAGCTTAAGAAGAGGGTGGTGAGGAGGAGGGGATGAGAATAGCACCATTACCAGTGTTCTGGACTCATGTCTTCCCAGGGTGAATAATTACGTCTGACATGTCGTGAATAGGGAGGGACATTATCGCAGTGATCCTCTGTACCCCCTCGGTGTGTTCTTTTACACACACACACACACACACACACACACACACACACACACACTCACGAACACAGAACAGACATTAGGGCCCCTCTGAATGATTTAGGGGGTCTGTTAATAATGCAGGGGCTCCTAGAGCTAATTAGGTAAGTAGCAGAGGGCGCCGGCTGTGACGCCTCAGCTCACTGATACAAGCTGTAAAGGAATGAAGAAACGAGTACACACACTCAAAGTCAGGGGTTTATGTTTCACTCCCCCCACTGCATTCCACCTCCAAACCAAATAATAGCCCTGATTATTTTTGAAAGGCATAGAAAAAAAAGTGCTTGCAGATATTGATCAGTGTGCAAAAATGGAGACCTGCAGGAGCTTCACTATCCTGTTTCTTTCATGGACATGCATTATGCATCATTGGTGGACCAGGGAGGACACAGATAACAGGTCTGTGTACTGTGGCCCTTAGATATTTTGACAAGCAATATTTTGATCACCTGTCAAAATATCGCCCAGAGATTTGGGTGCTCCAAGAAAATCAATAAAAAGTGATTACCTTGAGAGGAAACAAGTGGAGAGCCAAGGTGGACGTTGTCATGTGTACAATATCTGGCTCTCTCTCTCTGGCGCCATAGCTGTCAGCCCAGTGAGTGCAGTGTCAAGGTGATTAGAGAGCAGCACAGCCCAGACAGCGTGCAGCCGACCTCCAGACAAGCCCTTCAGAGACGCAGCGCCACAACAAGCCTTAGCCTGGGGTCAAGCCTCCTTTGCAGCCTCCCTGCCTGCAAGATGGGCCTCTTCAGAGCCTGACAGGGGACAAGCAGGAACCATCTTGTTTGGAAGACTGCAGGGTCAATGATCTATATAACTCCTCCATTTAATTAATGAAGTAATAATTTTGTGCATTTTGTTTGTCTATCTATACTACTGAAAAAGACCAGGCTGCTTTTAAGCAGTGAGATGACCACCAATGGGTCAATCTACAGTTTTAGTGTGTACTGCAGTAAAATGCCAAAAGATTCCCAAGATACCAGATAGATGCAGGAAATTTGTGTAAAATTATAGAATTTTTAATGAAAATGGCCACATCTTATTTAGAATCATTTTATGTGAATTTTGAATGGGTTACCAATGTGAAGAGACCTATCAAACTTATCCAACCTCCTTAACATAAACCCAAACGGCTTGCCTTAAAATTCACTCAATTACCAATTAATTTCACAGTGTTTCAGGGTTTTCTAAGGGCAATTAGCACTCCTACTAATGTTTTTTTTACTACAAATACAAACAAACTGATTTTGCATCGCTATGGAACGCATAGAAACACAAACGTTTGGTAATTTTGCTTAAAAAATACTCAGAACAACCGTGTGTCATTTGACTAATTATTGGGAGTAAAAATACAAACAATAAAGCGCATAAACTAAGGCTTTTTTACGGCTTTGTTAAAGAATGTCAGCAGGTAGTTTACCTTATATTCACGTGTACGTATTCCTCACGTTTGGATACCCGTCAGTAGGAGATAGCTGGCGTTATCACCGCAGAAAAAAATGGGGGATGAATAACTAAATTAAATTAAATGTTCACCGGCCGTCCTCGTTTGTTGTTTAGAAAAGCAGCAGTACAGAATTTAGACCCACGTTTGTGTCGCCATTACATAAAAAAAAAAAAAAAATCACGAATTAATTGAACCGGAAGAGAAGGACGTACTGATTAAACCTCGTTTCCGGCTGGAGGAAGTTAGTTTGATAACAGCTCCTGGATGTTTCGCTTCAACTTGTGTAACACACATGTAAATAATTTCCAAAGTTATTTAAAATGTTTACAA
The DNA here is from genome assembly GCA_900303265.1 of Brotula barbata. Taxonomy (NCBI): domain Eukaryota; kingdom Metazoa; phylum Chordata; class Actinopteri; order Ophidiiformes; family Ophidiidae; genus Brotula; species Brotula barbata. The sequence goes on from OMNV01007582.1 coordinate 83,115, forward strand.
AAATTAGGAAGGGCGTTAATGATTAAAAACCGGGGTTTTTTTTATTTCTGGGAACCTAATCAAAGTTACATTTATGGCTAATGTCAAACTGACTTCAGTCATGACCGCAACTAAATGAATGATGAAGTTTGGAATAGCAGTAAAAATCTTTAATTCGACATTTGAAAAACCTAATTCGTCAATATTTTAGTATATATAGTCTTGATCTAGAGACCAGTTTTTAAAGGTCTCTGGCCTGTCTTATTTTTGTAATCAGATTACTTTTTAAAATCAGATTATTTTCTGTAAACAGATTATTTTTTGTGATGGATCACTTTTATGATAAGATTACTCTTCCATGATGAGATTACTTTTTAGAACCAGATTACTTTTTGAAATCATGTGACCTTTTGTAATGAGAATACTTTTCTTAATGTGAATACTTTTCATGATGAGATGAGACCCTCAGGGAACATATTGTGTATATTGGTGTTGTAGTACTAAAGATGGGTCTAAAACTTCATGCGTCACATGTAACAAATAACATGACTCCTTGCTCATGTGAAGGTTTGGTTTCCCCCTACATTCACTTCACGAAACTGAATGCAGGAGACAGGAGGAGCTGTGGCTGTCAGAGAGCAGGAGGGTGTCAGCTGTTAGTGTTTGTTTGTGTTTTATGGGAATGTAGAACTTTCAGATCCATTTGAGAAATCCCTATTCCACGTTTTACCACAAGTGTGTCATCCAGACTCGCACTGGTCTGGTCTTGGTCTCAACTCCTGAAAGTCTTGGTCTTGTCAAGTTCTCGATACAGTCTGGTCTCGGTCGTCACGTATTCTGGGTTTAAGTGGTCTTGACTACAACACTGATATTATCAATAGGTGCAATTTAGTCCAGATCCAGATAAGACTTTGTTCAGCATTTGCATTTAATTAGTGCCTTTGTAAGATAGCTTCCATTTGAGCCATACATGAGATACATAAACAAATTAATTAACTCTTTAAACACTGGCGAGTGTAAAAAATGAAAAGTTTTGAAGTTCATAAATTGATAGATAATAAGCTTGATAAAAAAATCATAGTGCTTAAGAGTGTGTGTGTATGGCATTTGTAAAAGGATTCACGCTGTATAATCTGCATTTTTTCTCAAACCCTTTTTTCAGTTCTCTGTAGCACACATTTGTTGACAGATCGCTCATTAGTGTGACACAAACTTTCAGCACCGTCTGCAGTTTCTCGGGTTCATCAGTTTGACCGACTCTACCCGCTGCTGTCTCTCACAGCATACGGGACAGCTATAGGCTGACTGCACTCAGTCTACCTGTATGTGATAGGTATGGCCTGGGGGTTGACAGTATCTAATCACAGCTTCAACAGGTGAGGAGTGGAGACTGTGCAGACACCGTGGCACCACACAGAATTCCTCCACTATCACAACGCAAATCAAACCACACTGAATAGTTCCAGGATTTATGGTGAATGTAGAGTACTCTATAAATCACATCAGGTAATTTATAACAAAAGCAGATATCACATTATCACATCACAGTGGGTGGTTAAGCATTGGACTGAAGGAGATCCACTAACAAGATATAATCATCCAGGATTTATAATGAATGCAAAGCAAAAACAAGTTATGAAGTGTACACAAACATTTCTGCTTTAATCCTCACTCATTTACAAAGTGAATTTCCTCAGCGTGGTGTTTAAAGTCGTTTGACCTCATCCTCACCTCGACAGAAGAGAACCTCGTCAGACATAAAAGCCAACCGAGGGGGGTAGAAGGAGCCAAACCTCCCCAGGGGAAGGAAAAGCAACAGGGAGAGGGAGGAGATGGAGGAGGAGAAGGATGAGTATGGTGTCACTGTCTCCACAAAGCCTTCTTATCCTCTAGATATCAAAGCACTGCACTCCCAGCATAAAATATAGTCAGAATGTTATGACTTCACTAGGGGGCGAACAGAAGGGGCACTCTGGAGGGAGGTAAGGAAAGAAAGAAAGAAAGAAAGAAAGAAAGAAAGAAAGAAAAAGACTCGTCAAGGGATTTTTGCAATTTTGAAGACTGTGCTGCGGTGTATTTACTGTCAGAGGTGTTTTTGATATGATACAAAGAGAGCTTTGTGTGAGGTGTCAGCTGCACCAAGGTGAGCTCACTGTCTCAGGAGTGAGAAGGACAGAGGGGACATAAGACAAAAACCACCAAGAGCTGGTCCCTTGTCACCAAGTCCTGTCTCAGATGGATACGCAGCTCAGTGCTTTTGTATGGTTGATAGACAGACAGATGACCTTGTTGTGCATGTGTGTGTGTGTTTAATCTAGCTGAGTGTGGAGATTAGAGATCAGGCACCTGGTGGTCTGTGCTCATTTGATCTCCTCTCTTATGTTCGTGCACATATATGTACACACATTGTGAGACCTGGTTATGATGGTATTGCTCTTACATTATTACAGTGCAGTGGTTGCTTGTGTCCGGTTCAGAGGCTTCTCGGTGGATCACCGTGGGAACAGCAACACAGAAATTTTGAAGAAATCTTATTCAGGATGAAGATCACTAGATCATTGGAATCTTAAAATTGGTCGTCGGTGTGAATGGGTGTCTGATTGAGTTGTCTGTCTCTGTGTGATGGATTGGCCACCTGTCCAAGGTGTACCCTGTCTCTTGGTAAGTGACATTTGGCATGAGAATCGTTTATGGTGATCCATCCACTGAGAAAAACTGTAGCCTCTAATTTGTTCACATGCATAAATCCTCTCACAACTTCAGGGAATTTGGCGTCAAACTGGCTCATCTTGAAATCAAGTAGGAGGGAAGAAAATGCAAAATATAAACAACAAAAAGAAATGAGAAACATGTGGTCCAGTGTGAAAAATGCAACCAAGTAACTGACCACTCACAAGGGCCTTTGTATTGGTGTGACAGCAACCAAAGCTGAACCATTTAGGTTGCAAACAGGTCAATTTGTCCACAAATATGTTGCAACTTTCTGGCACACCATTACTTTATGATGTTACAAGTCCCTTTGGAATAGGAGAAAGATAGTAGATGAGTTAAAACAAACACTGTAATTACTTTAATTAGGATCTGGCAGATTTATAGTAGCCTATACTTGATACTGATTAAAGGAGGTCAAGAGTATGAGAAGGATGGAGGAGACTGACAAACGTCATACGAGAGGGGATATTTATACGAGAGGAAATAATAATAAGTAAAGAGACAGTGCGTGTGACTGCATTTTATGTGGTAAAAGCCACTGATGGGGAGTTGGGAGGGGGGCTTAGGCTGAGTAAATGGCTCTGCAGGCTCCTGTCACTCTGAGGGCCAGCATGTGAGAAACAGCAGTGATGACGGGGCCACGGACCTGTGTCAAGACACTGAACCAGGCTGTCAATCAGAAAACACTGCCCTATGGGATGGGGATCAGCCTTAATTCTGCCAGGAGAGACAGGAGAGAGAAATTAGATGGTGGAAACAACCAAATGGAGTTTTCACTGTGGCTTAAACTGCTTCTCTTTATTGGCGTTCGTAAAAGGCCTCATACTAAACCCCAGCCTAGGTCCAAAAAGGAACGTAATAGCATCAGTTTTTCCCTCAGCCAGGAGTTGAAACCATCTGTCTTGGGAAATGAACTATTTGGTGTCCTTAGTTGGCTATCTGACACTGTGTGAACTGGACATTTAACAGCCAAAAACCCTCAGCTGAGTCACCATCCAGCTATCTCGGACCATAAACTATAAGCCCTCCTGGGAGAGCAGAGGAACCAGGGAACGAGGACATAGAAAGAGAGAGGGACTCTCTCCCACAGTCAGAGCACGCTGGATCCCCAACAATCTGTTTTCAATTAGTGCTTGCTGATTCTCATTGTTGGTTTACCACATAATTTCAGCTAAATGCAACTATAACTTAAAGCCACAATGTTTGGTTTGGCCACAAGGAAATCCACGCTTCTCTCTCTTGTTTCAGTCGTGGCAGTGGGCGCCACTGTATACGTCCTCTTATATGTATTCATACTATATCTATCCTGCATTACATTTCCTCTCCATTTCGGCAAACAAAAAGTCTAATACAAAACATTTCTTCTACAGTGGTTAACAGAGCATTACAGGGAAATTGCTGCCCCTAATGGAAACCTGGAATGAATGTTGGGAGAAATTCAAGAAACATCACTTTAGGCTTCCACGCATCTGGGCGATCACCATTGTGTCATCGGCAAACATGATTGCTTGGATTCAGGAATCGTATCAACATCAAATTAGACAGATGAGTGCTTAACACGTTAAATCTTTGTTTTTGACTATTTGTTGAATAGTTTTCTTCCAGTGGTGCAAGGGTTCAAAAAATAAAATGTCTGCTTCTTCTGCTTCAGGACACCATTAACAGATTCATTATTCAGTGCACACATCATTTCCTTCTGTCTGTGTTACTGGCTTCGGTGTCTTTGTCTTGCAGAAAAAGGCAAAAATATCAAAAGTGTCCAGATCTGTATGTGGATCTGTCTCAAAATGTAACAAACAGAGAGACAGCGTTCAGGCGACAGCGTGAACCAAGAGGAAAAGCCAATGATCTTTTTGGGTCCAGCTGTACAGTGTCCCCAAGGTGATCTGAGCCATGACCTGACACTCCAGTGTCCCAGCATGCTTGGCAGATGTGGGTCAACCGACATCTGTTTCTCACCACAGCCTGGACTCAGCTCAGCTCGGCCCAACCCAACCGTGCTGCCGTGCTCATCCTAATAACTGCTCTCATAATCACCAGGGATTATTCTAATATTAGTGAGCACACACTCTCTCTCATACATACACACACAGCCCCTGACTGCTCTGATTAAGGTATAGTGCTCCATATGTTTTTTTGGAGGATTTTGGTGGGGGGATTTGTATGTTTTTAGCGGTCCAGTGAAAAGCCTTGAAAAAGCCAGCTTAAAAGACTAAAAGAGAGTCCCTGCATAAGTAATATGAGGAAATAGCCTGGGAAGGGGGGGGTCAGTCTGGGTGAGATACATATTGTCAGAGATGCCCTGACAATGGGTTAAGGCTGCTGTGCGGAGATCTGGTGTTGAAGTTGAGCCTTGAAGAAAGGCAGCAGTGTGCTATTCTGCCTCTATTAAAAGGGGGATTATGAACCGCTGACAGGATGTGTGAATCAAGATGGCACACTCACCACACAACAAGACTGGAAAGACACACTGCAGGGGGGCTGTCAAGACAGATCCACATTGAGCTGGGAGGATTACCATATAATGATGAAAGATGATGAAGACTGATGAATAGATTTCTGCACTGGCTTGGAGGAGGGAGGGAGACGTGCGTGCTTCGGTTTCCAGTAAGGATGCCAGCACCTACGGTCGGACCTACTCAAGTGTGTGTTTTCTTAAATGTAAGCAACGTTGCAATTATTTCAATTTGCATTGCACAGTTGTAAGCTTGACACACTTCATGCATTCTTCTGCTGCATGTTCTCCTTTTAATGTTGTGTGTGAAATAATTCCACCCCCCCAGTCTTTTTTTCTCTAAGAGGTCTATTTGTGGAAGTCATGGCCTGCTGGTGTTTACGAGTCTCACTGGGCCCCTACTGCTGGTGTTTTTATCTGCACACACACACGTGCACACACTCACTCACACACACAGACACACATATATATGCACACAGTGGGCCTTTACTGCTGACACTCAACTTCATTCTTTGCTGCAGCTGCATCTGTTGTCACCATGGAGACCTTGTTTATTACTTAACCCCTCCTGCTCTCACTCACACACACACACACACTATGACAGAGAAAAAGGCATCCTGCGTCTCCCTCTGTGTTTGATTTGGTGTTATAGGACCACATAGATCACAGCTACCAGCAAGCTCAGGTCCATATGCAACATACGCACACATACACAGCAGTTGGATGCGGCACACACAGCTAAACACAGAGCCATAAGCAGCACACCACCTAATCACTTCCAGGCTGGTCCGGATAATGACGTTTGTTAAAGCTTTGACTCCACCTGCATGGGCGAGGAGGCTGTCTACCTTGTCTCTCACACACCTTGTCTGAAGGCACTCGAGCAAACAGCCTTGACACAGATCACAATTTAAAGGAAAACGGTATACGCATCTCGGTGAATGGACGTGCTCATGTGTACATGGGTATGAGTATGCAGGGCGCGAGTGGAAGGCCGATCCTGCTTAGCAGGCGGCAGCATGCAGGTGGGTTTTTCACGAGAGGGAGAATCTGTTATGCAACATGTGAGCGCCCGCTAATCTTGCCGAACAGCCTGCTTCTCCTGGCCACCTCTCGGCCATGTGCACATAAATACACACACACACAATCACACACACCTCCTGGCCATCTTTCAGCCATGCATGGCTTCACACCCAGGTGGCCTTAATGGGTTTAAGAGCAGTTGGAGATCGTCCTATGCTTCTGTCCAGAGCTGAGCCCTGCAGTCTCCTGTCTACACATGTGACTGCAGAGGAAGATGTGTGAAGGGTTAAAGCACACATTACAGACGGCCAGGTTCAAACTTACTGTGAGGCAACAGTGCTCACCACCATTCCACTGCCACACCACAGACAGGCAGACAAAGGTCGGCGGTCAGTAGGGACAAAGTAGTATTTCACCTGACAACTGAGAGCCGTGTGTCTGCAGTTAGAAATCTACCCCCTCTGTATGTGCAGTAAAGGTAAATGGGTGACACGGCGGCTCTAAGGTCTCTAAATTGAGTGCACACGTGCACATGTACACACTCACTTATCTCACCCATGACACAAGAGGACCCATCCAGGATGACCTCCAGGGGATAGACAGACTGCCTGCAGTCTGCTCGCCTCTGTAATTCCCTTAGCGCACATGTGCCACAGCAAAAGGCATCTCTGATCAGGACGTGAGCACGGCAAATCCACAGTCGGTTGGTCACTTTGTTGACCTTAGTAATCTTAGTAATCAGTTGCTGCAATCAATGTTTCCCATCACTAACGAAATAAGATGGATCAAAACTAGCAGTAAAGGGCCAAGCTAAATATTTGAAATGTTATAATATCAACCAGTCACTGAAACCGCTGCACACAATCACTGCAGTGCTGAGAGGGCCATTAAAAGTGGCTTCTTATCAGTAACAGTTCCAGCTTATTTCATTCAAGCCCACAGCAATTCCTCCCATTTGGCCTCTGCTCTGTGTTTGTGACAGCTTTGATGTGCTCTGAGGCTTCGGTCCCTCTCAGCATCGACAACTGCAGCACAGAGGCACAATAACTACTTTGATAACAGCACAATCTGTAACTTGGGCAAAAACAAATAACACGGCGGCCCCTACAAGAGTTCTTTTGTCAGGGTTTGGTTCCGGATACGTCAAGCGAACAAAGCAATTGGTTGCAGATTGAGGCGGACTTCTGTTCTCCTCAGGGGGATGGTTTAAATATATCAGAGGAGCGAGAGAGAAAAAGGAATAACAGTGGAAATGGTGAGAAAGCAATTGAGAGAGGAGGGGGTGGATGAGTGAAATAGAAAAGAATTCCCCATGAATTGTGTGGGAACATTTAAAGGGACGGTGGGATGGATGGGCATGGACATGGACACACCCACAAAGCTGAGCAGCGAGCATGTTTTTGGGTGTTTTAAAGAAACAGTACCTAAAATGGTCTGTTTTCACTCTGTGTGCACAGCAGTGCTACACTGCAGCAACAGTAAAATAGGAACATGAAAATTTATAACAATGTCCTGTATATAAAATGGTAATTTATGAAGAATCTATGATAAAAATCTAAAATCCAGAAGAGTAACCCTAACTTCTTTAAGTTATGGTATCTCTAATTTCCCATAACTTTGTCTTTACTCTGGCTTTATTCTGTGACATTTGATACAGATTTCCACAGAATGCATCATGATGCATTTGGAATATTTGGAAACTTTGATCTTTTCACTAAAGTTTGAAAAAAATGTTATAAAGAGGGACCTGTTGGTGGTTACCTCAGAGGTTAATGTAGGTGTTTTATATGGACTGTACAATACTGTCCCCTGCATTATTTTGGGACAGCTCTGTCTATCTGGGATATGCACTACACCTTTAGAAATAAACAGGAAGTTCTGGCTTCCCACAATCTCCCACCTCCACACTCTTTCTCAGTGTACACACAGCTGCACCGTTACCTGAATTACAACACCGCTGCCATCTTGGCATGAAGATTCATCTATCTTGTCTCATGTTAGTGGTCCAGATAGAGAGGAGACATTTCTTCGACACTCTTATGTTCTAAAAATTTCGTTGCTCTCTCTGTCTCTCTCAAGTGAGTGCTCCATTCTCGAGGGGATGAACCAAAAAGGACCTGGCAAGAGTTTGGCTAAGGTCCAGCTGCTTTCACACACACATATACATAGACACACACACGCGCACATTCACACAGGGCACACTTGGTCCCCATCTTGGGTGATTACATAGCCTTTCAAACTCATTTACACACAAGCAGTCAAGCTGAAAACTAATTTGTCCCAATATACACAAACACAAGGAGACAATCGTGCACAAACACCCACACAGTGGCTCAACAGAAATAGAATATTCCTGTTAATGCGCGCATTTTACATGTACAGAGACACACATGCTGCACACAGACATGCGTGCAATATAACTATATCCAATCTCTATATGATGAAGTGACAATAATCTTACATGGCAGCCATGTTTTTGGTTTGATTTGGGGTGTTGTTCAGCTCGTAAAGATCTTAATGTTTCCATGTGTGTCTGTGTTAAAACAACAGTGTCGTTTTATTCTAAGTTCAAATAAGGCTATTTTAAAAATAAAATGAGTTTTTTATCCAGTAACATTTCGGTCTAATTTTCAAAGTTTTTTCCATTTTATTGTTTACAACAGTGGCCCTAATATTGGAGCATTAGGCATAATTGCATTATGACATAAAAAGCCATAATGCAATTGAAATTCACTTCACTCCATCCTAGTATTGTTACTCTGAGTTACAGACCTGGATTACGTAAATTGAGTTATTCAGGAATGTAAAGATCATCGTGTGCTGGGTCACGGCTGCATGCATTTCCCAAATGTCTGGAAAATTCATCATGCTGTGATTATGCAACAAGTCGTGTGCATTTGGCAAACCATGGAATCATTACAGACAAATAATCGTGTAAACATGGCGGCTGACAGTGCAAGTTTTGCTTGAGTCATGTTGGTTACATTATGACACATGACAGGTTTTCCCTTTAAGCACGTGTTGGCTGCTTTGTTGCTGTGACATATACATTAAATCTTTTTTTTACATATGTCTTCTTTTCTTTTTGAATTGAAGAGTCTACATTATCATTATTATTACTAATTAAATGGTGGCTTGATATTAGTGAATGTTTTTAATTAGCTGCTTAATAGGTTTTTTTTATAATTGCTATCAGTTTACTAGATGGTTGCTATGATGTTTGTTCTTCCTCCAGTGTGTGTGTGTGTGTGTGTGAGTGTGAGCTGCCAGATGCAAACAGGAGGTACACACGCGGCAGGAAGAAGGACGCTGTTGACTGAGCATCCATGCAGGGCGCTGGGGGAATGAAGACAAACTGCTGCTGTGACATATATGTGACAGTTTGTGTAGGTTTGTGTATGTGTGTGTGTGTGTATGTGCAGCAGACAGACAGACAAGCAGATAGACAGTTCTCCAGTTGTTGTGTCCCAGTGATGGGTCCCTGGGCCATCTGACACCTCTTCCTGTTTGGACATCAGGCCCCTAAGGACGCACACAGCTGGGGACAGGACAAAGCCAGCTCCCTCTCTCTTTCTTTCTACACACACGCATACAGAAAAACCATAGTGTCCCATCTATCACTCTTGCTGACACATTCTCCTTTTCATGTGTGACCAGCAGTCCATGGTCACATGAAGGATCTAAAAGCAGCTGTGAGGAACACACAGAGGGACATCTGTGTGTGTGTGTACGTACGAGTGTGTATGTGCACATGTTCTTGTCAGTCGCGTCAGTGCCAGATGAGTTACTGTTACTTCTGACATCACCTTGTCATCCCTCTACTGTGAAACTACAGTATTTACGTAATGACCATGAAAGAAGAAAAAAAAATGCAACAAATCAGTGTGAGACCACAGCTGCATTTCTGACAAGGATGAGTCAACTCTCACAAAGCTACAGAGACAAAAAGGAGACAGAGACAACCAGCCTGCCTTCGCTGGGTCTGAGCACAACTTGGCTCAAAGTGCCGCTTGTTTACACCCCTACGGTTTGTTGTTTGAGGAGAAGTACCTAAGATAAACTTAGGTACTTTCCAAAAAACAGCAGTGCATTCTTTTGGAAATAGATAACAGAACACTAACCAAACCCCCTGTCCCCCCTCCCCAACACACACACAGACACACGGTAATATCTGCTGACAAGGATTCGGTGTTTTATGTGGAGGCTGACACTGATATCCACACGCTTCTAAAATAGATTTCCAGTTTTCAAAGGGTAGCAATTAATAAATGACTATCAAACTATCGTGGAGAAACCCATGTGAAACCCATTTTTGATGTTGGTGGGGGTGTGAAGAAATCATGTACACCTCCATAATTTAATTTGACTGTGAACTCCTTGAGCCTGAATTTCTTCTCTGTTAGCACGGCGCCCAAATTTCTCTCTTTAGTTTTGCCCCTAGCCACCAAACTAATAATAATTTGCGCAAACGGGGTGCCTCTGTGGTGCCTTAGTTGATGGGACGCAGCCAAAGTTTGTCATTTAGGCTGAGAACACTCGTATAATAAAATCTTTCCCAGTGCCACTTTAAAGATATATGACCACTAAGATGCTTTTCGAGATTCAGAAGAGTCAGCAAGCTTTGGTACAATTCTCGCCTTGGGCACTTTAACATTTAGCACGGAGTAGCATTTCATCTCAGCCGCACAGGGCCTCGATAAGGGAGAAGACATGTGTAGCATCTTAGCCGACTGTGCTAGTAATTCCTGCTTTGATATGAGCCAACCTGAGGAGGATGAGGAGGATATCTCAGCCTGCCATGTCAGTTAAGCTTGCCTTGATATGGGACAAGACGTGTGTGGGAGATAGGAGAAGCAGGAGACTCTTCTCCTCATCTCTGGGCAGCCGGATTAGAATGTTTACCCGCTAATGTCCTTAGCCACGCTGGAGAAACAAACACATACACACGTGGATGCACATGATGCTATGCAAACTACGTGTTGTGTGGCTATAAGTGCCACATATATACTGCACATGTAAATACACCGACATGCACACACTCACATTCTGTGGTAGATGCATTCAGCTGGCCTGGCCTGGCTTTACGTGTGTGTGTGTGTGGATGCTGAGGTCTGCACCCATCTGCTCCTGTGTGTGTGTGAGTGTGTGTGTAATCTGCCTCAGACAGGCTACAGCGCTTAGAGGGGCCAGACTTGCAAACACTGCACTGGGATGAGACACCTGCCACAGGACTAAGACCAGAGCTCTGACGCACACACACACACACACATACAGACACACACACAGATGGAGAGGCAGTGGTTACCATGGCCAAAGCAATCCGCGGTCACTCGATTACTGCCCAAGCATTCTCACACTCAGGTGTTTTTGCGCTGTTTTGATCTTGTGTTTCTGCACTGTATGGATTTTCTGTCCCCATACTGCGACCATCAGTCGTAATTGGTTGGTTTTAATCGTCTGTGGAGAAAGCACATTTGACGCTTCCATAACTGCCATGTTTGTAATGCGCCTGGTGAGGAGGGAGAAATCTCTACTTATCCTCGTCTTGAAGTCTTGCTTTGAGCATCTGCTGTCGGAGTGTCATGTCTGAATATAGCAAATGCCCAGGCACGAGGTGGCTGCGTTCTAAACGCCCAATGCTCAAAGGAGTGTCTGTTGTGCCGCGGCTCGGCGTGCCAAATCAGAGCTGGCTAGGAGCTCCCTATAGGCGAACAGATGGCCATTACTATCATTTATAACTTATTAGGGCCTATAATCCTACCTGCGTCAAACAGGCCCCAGCGCTTAGGACTGGCTCTCCTCTTTTTTTTTTTTTTTTTAACTTCATTTAAAACAGTCCTATCTGCCAGAAAAGTCTTCATCACGATTTATCTCTCGGTCTGTCTATATTTTTAATCTGAAAACGGAGCAGTTGACACATATGGGCAGGGATAATATGATATAGGGTTATCTTTCCTTTAAATCAACAGTCAACAGATTGCCCCTCGATGGTGCAGAGCTGCAAGCTGATATTTCTGGATGGAAACGCAGGCGCAACATGCGGCGTACGGTAATTTTCACCAACTGTAAAGGGGAGACATACAGAATAATATTTATTTTCATAACATTTCACTGGATTGCCCGTATAGGCACAGCAACAATAAACAACTCTCTATTTGTAATGCAGCATCATATGCATCATATGCTGTGAGCTCCTGTTATAGACCCACTGAATACAGGCACAGTGAGGATTACACTGTGCAGTAGATTGACCATAACGGCATATTTGTCTTTAATAAAGACCAGATTCTATGCCAGAGGGATAATTCATATACTAACAGACACGTGTGCCATAACAAAGTCCTTCCTCCTACTTTGTCAGTCTCTCAGTCTGGCTCCACAGAGGCAATCGTCAGTGATGCCTCACATTCACCACCCAAGCAGGTGTGGGCATTGACGTTTCTGCTGTGAACAGGCTGCATCTGTCATGTGGCAAAGCAGAAATAGCTCCAATCAATGTCCCCCTCGGACACACACACACACACACACAAACACACACACGCACATACACACACACCCTTACACCCCAGGCATTGCTGTTCCCAGCAAACAAGGATCTGTGGAACAATCATTGTTAACCATCCTGGCCAGCAGTGGGGGCGATCGATCAGTCCAAACAGAAAGCCAAAACAATTTCATTCTACCTGGACAGCAGCACTGAAAACAGCACAAAGTAACTTTCTCACCTGAAAACATCTTATTAACTTGGGCTGGCACTTTAACCCGGTAAAAAGACGGAAACACATAACTCAGAATACTGCCAATTCCCATACTGGTAATTCTATTGATCCTGTTAATGACATACAAATTACTCATATAACCCTTTTGTGTATGATATGACCCTTTCAGGCACTTCAGTGGACGGCCATATTCTTAACGAAGAAGAGGAAGGCATGGTAAGCTTGTTTGTGTAGATTTTAATAAGATCACCGTGGGAATATACATGCTGATGGCAGTAGAAAAAGTTTGATTTCAAAATTCAAAACAGTTATTTGCTGTTGCTGCCGTAGTGAAGTTATGTTTAAATTTAAATAAATACAAAGACTAATAGCTTATTTCTCAGCAGAGTCCACTGTCTTGTCCACATGATACAGTCGGCAGCCTGCAAACTCAATCGCAGCGCCCAGGGTGTTGGTTCAGCCCCGTCTGTGTGATCATAATGCAGCACATAATGCGGCACTCCTTCATCCATTTTATGAGAATGAAGGTTTGGAACTTTGACTTGGATCTCAGCAGGTTAACCCCAATTTGTTGTCTTCACCTTGGGATTGGAATGCTTGCTTATCTCAATGTTCTGGGCATCTCTGCTGAAATCTTGTTTGGTACACATCTGTACTTTACCATCTGATAGCATTGATAAAAAAAATAAATAAAAAAACTGCATGGTGGGTGCTGCTTGCTGGAGCGAGCATATAAAACCCCAAAAATGGGAGACGGTTGGGCGAGATGCTAAAATATCAACTCCATGAACTGGCCAGTTCTATTTGATGAGTAAGTAATACTTTCATGAGTATTGCAGTGTATTTCCCAAAACTTGCAGCAGGGTTAGAAGTTATAGTTTGGTGACAATGACAGGCCGCTGAATGACGTAGCGCTGCCTTAAAAATAATCACAATGTAGAAAGGCCAAAGATTCGAAACCTTTGACTCAATGTCACAACTCCCATCTGTCGCCATTTTACAACAGCTACTTTGTTGCAGCCATTTTGTGTCCCTGCCATTTAGCACTCCATTGAGCTTCAGCTGGGGATGCCAAATGGCGCGTGTGAAAGCCCCCCATCATTTGTGACCGATTGGATGATAGACAAATAGATGGGCAGACACACAGGCAGACAGAGAGAGAGACAGAAGGAAGGCAGATGACTGGCTTTGATGAGCTTTATTGGGATGTATGCAGAATGACAGACAGACAACTGCATGTAGGCAAACAGAAAGACAGACAGACAGACAGAAGGCATGTATACGTGTGTGTGCGTGTGTGTGTTTGTGTGTGCGTGTGAGTGTGTGTGTGTTTGTGAGCGGATGTCAGACCAGGTTGTGTGTTCCTGCAGTGGCATAGATGAGAGAGAGAGAACAGGAAGCTGCTCTCCTGGAGACAGATGGACTGCCATGCTGTGGACACACACAAACACACACACACACACACACACACACACACAAAGTGACACACAACAGTACAGCCAGCAAGAGAACATATCAGAGCACGGCGGCTGAAAACAAGAAAAACACGCCGACGTGCTAGCCTAAACACGCAAAGCACATTTGAATAAGAATCCTCGTAGGAAACAAACAGAAAATACACGCAAAAGTGCACAGCGCAGTGCAAAACCTCAGCTGAGAGGCCTGGGATGTAAGATACTGGATGAATATGGTGACGTATATGACGCACTCGTGCTCATAACAGGTGTTAATCCTGCCAGCCTCAGGTATGTGGTGACAACCTCCTCACACCCAACTTGAGAGCTGTGGCGGATCTAGGCTGCACCAGGTTGTCACACAGGATGTGTTGTGTGTATACACGCGCACTCACACACACACACAGACACACGTTCTGCCTTTTCACTTTTCTTTTTCTCTCCCCTGAACACAGACACACAGGAAAAGGAAGGAACAAGAGAGTGAGAGAGTGAAGATGAGAGAGTCTTCACAGACATCGACTCCAGCAGCGACAACAGCAGTATCACACCGTGTGTTTGGGTGTTTCGTGAATATGTGTGTGTATGTGTGAGTGTGCGTGCATGCGCGTGTGTTAGGTGTGTTTCACAGGATTGCCAACACATCTCCTCACAGCGAGAGCCCTATAGGAACAGAGACATCTGTGGAGTGAAAGGACGCCAGCTTGCGTGGCCGTCTCTGGAGAAGGGAGAGGATGGGAGGAGGAGAGGAGAGGACTGTGGGATGGGAGCGGCACGGGCAGGAGGAAAGAGAGGAGTCAGCAGGAGCTCCAAACGTTGCCTGCCAGTCGATAATTAGAGAAGTCCTGTCTAGTTTAGACAGAGATGAAAATATTTAATGTGAGTGAGTCCTGCGCTGATTCTTAAAGTAAAGCAAGTGAACGCATCAGACCAGACCAGATCAACTTTTTGTCCCGCGCTTCTTCCAGAATTGAAACGTATTGGCGTTCTATTTGTTGCCTCGTCCAAACGACAGATTTTGTCACTTATCTAAGACTAAAACTCTGTGCTCTACTAATTTTCAGAGTTCTTTTATGTGGGACCCCAGGGTTCTGAATGAACTCAGCAGTAATGGCTTGTAATTGCAAAAAAATGTTACGTCTTTGTGGCTATTACGAATCTGTATCATCTTAAAAGTGTGTCTACACAGCTGAGGATCCATTTGAATGGAACTCGCCGTACAAAGTGTATGGGATACGTAAATGGTACATTAAAGGGATTTGGCACTGGGAATCTTTTCCAAACAGGCCAAGCGAGCGAGGCGAGCGAGCAGCTGATCGGCGAATGGATGTCGGAGCCGCTGGCCTTCTTCAACAATTCATCCATAACCCTGCAGCCAGGGACTTTCAGCACAAATGGAGTTGATGAAAATACAAGCAAATGTCCTCCTCATGTGTACAAGCAAGTGCACTCGAGCAGATGTGCACTGCAGACCTTGGGACTATGAGCCAGGCAACAGGACACAGGTGCACCTGCTCTATGCTCTCGATGAAAGGTCAGCCAAATTCAGAGAGGGATGCAGCCTTCCTTCTAGTGTGTGTGTGTGTGTGTGTGTGAGAGAGAGAGAGAGAGAGAGAGAGAGAGGGAGGGGAAAGAGAGAGAGAGAGAAAGAGCGAGCGAGGTGCCCAAGTGTGACACAAGAACCATGTAAACACCTATTAAGCGCCCGGTCTATTATTTGTAAAATTATTACTGCAATCTATTCCATGCAAGCTCATCTTTTTTCCTACAACGGCAACCTTTTTCTTTCTAAATAGCCATCATTGCCACACGTGGCTCTGCGCTCGTTGCCAAAGTGCATTTCCAGCGATGTGAGCAGGTATACAGGAGAAAACATGTGCAGCAGGACTGATGCCAGAAGAGACAGAAGGTCTGCAATGATGTTTCACTACATAGATTATGCAGATACCATGGTCAGAACTAGGAACAGACAGAGAGAGAGAGAGAGAGAGAGAGAGGGAAACAAATACAGACTGGGAGAGGGGACAGAGATGGGAGCAAACACAGAGAAATTAAGCAAGTGTAACCATGAGAGGGAGAACATGGGGGGGTGCAAAGCAGGGAGGGGTGTGTGTGTGTGTGTGTGTGTGTGTGTATGTGTGTGCGGGCTACAGCTGGCAGAGGGATTCCCAGAGCCAACTGCCAGTGTAGTGGAGCTCCTTAACAACTTCACAGGCCTCTCAGAAAGGAGCTTTAAAGTGGCCACATGGCCTGGCCAGCACAGAGCAGCAGGCTTTACTGGGGGGCTCTGCACACACACACACACACACACACACACACACACACATACACACACACACAGAAGCTCAAACAAGACTCAACCCGCCAGCTGCTGACAGGGACAAGAGTGTCCAGAGCGATAAATCTGTGGTTGCATGTGTGTGTAGTGTGCAGAGAGGGGCCCTAGATGCGATACACACGTCACTGTGCGGCACACACTCAACCTCAGTCATCTGCTGCTATAATCAGGCTCTTTACCTAAAATTAAAGAATAAACACTAAATTAACAGCAATCATCATCATCGTTGCATGTGCCTCTAAGAGCTGAGAACATGTGGCACACGCTGTTCAGCAAGCAGCTTCGTTTTTAACGCTGTTCGATTCTCTGATAACAACACGCAGCGGCAAATGTTTTCAGTGAGGTAAACCTCTTTCATTTCAAACGGCTACCAGATCCTTGAAGTGTGGTGGAAAGCAGAAATTGGCTCTTTTAGTTCAATTCACTCACTCGGTGATCACTTTCCCTCTTTTTTTTCCAGCTCAATTTAGGATGGAGGGGGGGCACGCCAAGTGGACGAGATGCCATCACAGATCTCTGTGTGTGGCGGGAA
>OMNV01007582.1:100368-115166 GCA_900303265.1 Brotula barbata
CCCCCCGTCGTTCTCACCCTCATCCCTCTCCTAGACGCTTGTCTGTCTCGATCAGTGAGGTATATTTTCCAGGGGTAGTTGAGCGACAAAAGGGGTTTTTGCCCAGGATCGCCGTCTCTCTTCCCTTTTTTTCCCACCATCACTATGCGAGACCACCTCTATACACTAATGGTGGGGCATTAGCATTTCAAGGAGCCTCCATTAAGGAGGGCAAGAAAAGCTGCTCTCGGCGGGGGGAAATCCATTTTGTCCCAGGCTCCAACATCTGCTGCAGCCGTCTCAGCCAGAAGGACGCTCAGATAAAGCCGAAGAGCCCTCTGATTTACTGTAATGACAGACAGACAGACAGATAGACAGGCAGAACGGATGACCATATGTGGAAGCGAGGGAGAAAAGGGAAAGACAAAAACAACTTCTGTCTCTGTGTCTGTCATTTTTTTTTGCTGCGTGTGTTGGCGGTGGTGAGGCGGGGGGGGTCATGGGAAAGGCAGGTTGCCAGATTAAGCCCTATTGGTTGAAATCCTTTAGGCCCAAAGAAGTGTGCGGAATAAAAACAAAAACATAACAGCGGCATGATAACAGTGCAAGAGCGGCGGTGACAAACAGGTGATCATAGTGAGAGAGATTCCCGGGCTACCGTCGTCATCTGGCGCCACATAATGTCCCGCAGCAAAAAAGAGGAGCAGAGCGAAAGAGAGAGAGACGGAATAAAGGAGAGAGGCAGACGGACAGGGGGACGCAGGGCCTTGATCCCTGCCCCATCTGTCCTGCTCCTCACAACTCCCTCCATCTCCTTCATCCCTCCCTCCCTCTATGATGGTCTGCTGTTTGCTTTGGTCTAAACCTGCTAAGTCCGAACAGCACGGAGGTGAGCTGAAACGCATTCGGGCCAGCTGGGAGCCCGAGCTCACAGCAGACAGACGGACAAACACGTGCAGACTTTTCAAACTGGAACTCAAACTGCTTTACATGCACTCAATATTCAGAGTATTTGTCCTCAATGCCATTAAAGGCAAAAATGGCAGGAAGTTGTTCTCCAAGTGTACATTTAATTTAGGGATACTTGTCAAGACTTAACAAGGATAGAACACGTCTGACAAAATCTGAGATTTATACAACGTGGCCACCCCAGCTTTAAGGTGCATACGTGACATTTGTAGTATAATATAATAAAAGTGTGCTTAACTGTGTGAGCATCTTGAAATGACATGAGCTTTCCCCACCCACATAAATCATCACAGTGGAGATATTTGTCCATCTGCATAAAAACATGCTCCATAATTGCGCTTCCTCCGTATTGGACGGCGCTGCATTACCAGCAAACGTTTGATGACCTCTGTGCTGCTGTGACACAAGCACGCTGTTGTTGTGATGGCTTTGATGGATGCTGACCGCTGCCACGCACCCCAACAGAAACCCAGTCCAGCTGATAAACACGTTGCGCTCTTCACAGCTGTACCAGAATTCATCTATCTGGGCTCGACATCGTCCTGGAGGAGTACAGATTCAGATACAAGCTCCGTGAGGTGTTTCAAACAGATGGAGGGTATCGACTGGGGAGGGCTTTTAAGGACAGTTTACACACATAAATGCCAAAACAGGTCCATCTTCGCTACACTTTAATTTTCATACTCGGTTTTTGTTTCACTTTAATACACAACGTTATCCGCTGTTAGGGAGTCGTAACTGCTTCCAAAGTAGTTGTACAAATATTTTGGATAGGATTTTTTTCTGGAGCCATTTGCTATATATGGAATTAACTGAAACAATCTATTAAGAGCTTTTGCAAAGATTTTTATAATCTCAATACCAAATTTTATATCTTAACCTCTTCTTTCACTCTAGAGATGCAGTCTTACCACCTTAGTAACAGAGTGTTAGAAGGGGTTAAGATATTTTACGCGGTCTCACGTGCAAAAGGCAAAAGATGTCGATTGTGATGTCGTCTATGATGAGCACCTGGTTGCTTTCACCGCAAGAGAGCCATTATCTGTCAGTGCGCACACAAACACTCACACAGCAGCTGGACTCCAACTACACCAAACAATAACGGTTGGAACATCAGTAAGTATCAGTGTGAAGTCAGAGGACACACACACACACACACACACACACACATCCTCTAAGGTGCCACACCTCAGGCCCAGTCTGACTGATGCTACCAGTCTGTGTGGTCCTGACGTAAGTCATCCAGGCCTCTGTTTACCAGTGAGCCGTCTCTTTTTTTCTCTCTCTCTCTCTCTCTGTAGGTGTGGTTATGAGCAGCGTCACTCCTTACAATTATCTTTGGTATTACCTCACAGATTGGACAGAATGTGGGGCTCTTAAAGATGAAGCACACATGTTTTTACAAGAATGGGGCTAGAGAGTGTGTATGTGTGTGTGTCACAGACAGTGAGAAACAGAGAGCGAGAGACACAGAGTGAAAGAGAGAGAGACATGTGTGAGCAAAAGACTAGCTTTTTCTTCTTCATCACTTTAAAAGGAAGGCTTGCTGTGCTCCCTCTACTTCCGTACCATGTCGAGTGTGCGCGCACACAAACACATATGCATACACACTTGCGCACACACACAGAGCCAGATGGACAGCAGTGCTAAGGCTTAGTTTAATGACAAAAGGACCCTCAATCTGGACACGGATTTATCACTCACTTTAAAGTCCATCTGCGAGAAGTTTGGACTGAAAACACAACTGCTCCATCTCTCTCTGCCTGCCTTCCCAAGCTTGTGTTAGAGCACTTTTGCAACTCTCTCACTCTATCTTTCTGAAGACACACACACACACAAACACACACTGCCGTTCCTGATGGATAATCCCACACATTTCCTGCATCTGTAACAAATCTCAGTGATAAATACTTGAAGACAGAGAGTGTAGATGAGTCCAGTTCTTGGCCCGGCGGCGATATCATATAGAGGCATGTAACCATGGGCTTTGATTTCCTGGGTCTGGTGGTGTCCAGGGCCCTGGCAGCCTGTGTGTGTGAGTAAGGGGGGGGGGCTGGGAGGCAGATAGACAAGAAGAGTGACAGCACGGAGATAGACTAGCTACCTATTTATAGCCCGGGCCATCTGCAGAGCTCCCTCTTGTCTTTGGTCATCCTGTTCACAAAGGCTTGGAGGCAGATTCCAGCAGCCCAGCGCCCAGCCGCTCCATTCACTATTCATTCCAGAGCCGGCAGCACCATATGGATCCGGCCCCACTGCTGGGCCCTGGCCGGCCTGTTTCTCCCTCTCTATCTCTCCCTCTCTTCAGATTGACATGGTAATGAAGCCTGGGTGGGTTGCAAAGCGATCTCCTCTCTTTTCTCTCTTTCTCCCTCTGTCTTTCCCGCTTCTCCCTGAAAGACGCTGGGCTCGAGCATGACCGGACACCCCCTCCTCCTTCCCTCCTGTTCCCTTCCTATTACTCTCCCTCCTCCTCCTCCTCCTCCTCTTGCAGTTCTCTCCTTCTGTCCTTCTTTACAGGCGGCCCAGACACTCTCCTCCCTTCAAACACTCTTAGACATTGAAATGGTCTTGTTTCATTCTTTGACACCTGTGAAGGGCTGGGAAGCGTTTGCATTGCCAGTTCCTAGTCCTCTTCATCTCGGCATGACCAATACCATTCATACACGCTGATCCTGACTCACACAATCAGCAGGTTAAATTACATTAACGTCCACATCCTCTTTTTGAGCTTACATCCCTTTTACAGCGTGACTGGCTCAAGTGACGAAAATGTGGCTCAGAAAAGGGGATTCCACACAAAAACAAAAAAACGCAGACAGATGCCACAAAAGCGTGAAATCAAACCCAGACCGAACTTTGTCCAACCTAGGACCCAAGTCTAACATGCACATAATGAGCAACACTTGAAATAAGCAATTACTGTACAATTGTGCCGATTCAAAGAAGACTCCAAATTACTGCACCTCAGCTGGTCCTAAGGAGAGGGAGAGAGCGGAACAGGAAGCAGGCCTGGACTGCTCTGAGAGGCTATTTCCCTTTAACCCCTTCAACACTACTAATTTAATTGAAACAAACTTGAAGGGAAATAGTTTGGGGTTATTTAAAGGCACACAAAAGGCACTTCAAAATGTAGAGTTTCTGGATTCATGGAGCCCCCCCATTGGCTCACCTGTTAGTGCGCATGCCACATACGGCTTAGTTTCCGACCTGTGCCCTTTGCTGCATGTCGTCCCCTCTCTCAACCCTGTCCTTCTTTTCTATCTCCCTACTGTTCCTTTCATAATAAAGCAGAAATGCCAAAAAACATTTAAAAATGTACCTTCTAGTAACCTTTACTTCTACATATTTCTACCCATTTTGTGTTGGGCATCTTCATAAGGATTTATTTTACGTTAAACGTGAAACGGCCAATGTTCCCGAAAACACCAAATATATCCGGATGCATTCTGGGAAAATCTGTATAAAATGATACCAAACACATAGAATGAAGAATATTTTAGCAAAATTAAATAGCATAACTGAAAAAAGTAAGTGTACGTCTAATGCATTTAAAATCAAAACTTCTCCAGCAATTTATCAATATCACATATTGTATCTCAATTTATTTTCAGTTATTACTGGTTGTAGTTTTATTCATTTTTTATATTTTATTTATGCCATTCCTATAAAGTTCATGTGAAAAGGCCCAGGGTAAAAGTAAAGCTATGGCATTTTTAACTTCCCTTATAAATGCATTCATTTATTAGTGTTTCCTAATGCCTTCGGCATTTTTGGAAACTTTGGTCTTTTCGCTCAAATTTAAAATAAAATCCATAGTTTATGAAGATCCACTGGTGGTTGGAGTAAATAAATTGATATGTTAGACTGTTTATAAAAAATCACTATAATTGTAGTAATTTTCTTGAGAGAAAACTTGGCTCTAGTTTAAATCCCGCCGCCCCGATCAGACTGACGCCTTCATATTTATCAACGCTCTGCCAGCACAGGCACAATTTTACCTGCTAATTGCAGACGGAGAAGAAAAATAACTACAGCGGCGTGTAGTTGTTGCGGTCATATTTTTAGAAGATAGATAATGTTCAAGAGAAACGAGTGGTCTGAGGTATCATTCCTCAGCTGTGGCGTGGCAGTCACCTTGGGATCTGTGGAGCCCGAGGCCTAGGCCAGCCTAGTTAACCATGCATGCTGTGCTGGGCCTAACCTAATTAGGTGCCATCCCAATGTCAACACTGCTGCGTTCGGCGCCTGATAAAAGACGAGCCTTTTCTTCCTCTTCTCACGCTGGGAAAGGGCTACAAAGAGCCGGGTTAGCGAGCCCCTACCATCTGCAAGCTTCGCGTGTGTGCGAGCGTGTGTATGCCTGTGAGATGCATGCATGGCGTCTCTCAACTTCGAAATGTTTGTGGCGACATGCAGAAAGTAAAGCGTCTCCGGTTTCTTTGTGCATCTGAAACAAATCAGATAAGATTTATAAACGACAATATTCGCTCAGATTTCACTTAGGCGAGGCTAATGAGCTTCAGCCTACGTACAGCGATGGGTTTGTGATGTATCTCTTTCCGAGTTGATTTCATGCCATGTGGAATTTGTGAATCCACTCCCACTTCAAGTCTGTCTGTCTCTTTTCTGACTATACACTGGGTTCATTTGTCACATTCGGAGCATCATTAAAGCACAGAAACATTTTGCACAGAAATCCCAATTACGGCTGATCAAAATAGGGATCCTCAAGCGCATATTATTGCTTTTCAAGGCGTCGTCAAACCGTCCCCTTGTTCTATTTATACGGATAAATCACTCACACATAGATTACCTGCTACAAGCGATCCCCTCTTTCACTGGTGGAAATGGTGGCACAGAGCCACGTCCTCCCACTGCTTCTTCTTAGTCCATTAAAATACAGATGAGAGCGTTTTACAGCCCGGGCCAACAGCAACGCCTCCCAGCTAATCCACCAACAAACACAAACATCAGATGAATTATCTGTAATGGAGACGACTCTGTTCTGGCAGCGGTGACGGAGGAATGAAACAAAACACCAGTTTATTTTGGTAAACATTTGGATTTCATTTTGATTCTGCTTTTCATGTACGTAATTAGCTGGCAAATATAGATCTGTGCAGCAATCCCTGGTTTTTCATCAGGGGGGTGTCGGTGTCTTAGGTCGGCTTCCAGCACTCGCACAAAAAAGAAAAAAAAAGACAGAAAGTGCTTCTTGCATTTATGTTCCCGACCTAGGAAGACGTGGGGAGATTCAACACCAAAAGTTTAGTTTCTCCTACGTTTTTGTAAAGCACCGACTGAAATTCTTCTCATGGTACGAATTTTGTAATTACTGTCAAACAGGACGCGAGTGAAATCATGTTGCTAATTAAGCCCCCCCCGGTGTTGTTTTCATATGGCGACGTGCAAAGCCTGACACAATTACAATTACAGGCCACCAAAAATGGAGGCTGTGCGCAGGAAAATGTGGACGTCTGCCCACCTCAGTGTTTGTCTCTACAATCCTCTGTCCTCCACTTCATTCATGCTAGCATTAGCACGCCAGCTAACTTTCACTAAAACAACAAAACATTTTGGTGAAAGAGATCTGATCATTGTGGTTAGGCCTAGCACACGTCAGAGGAATTAGTCCAGTCAGTCTATATTAATAATTGCATTACTTTGTGGCGAAGAGTAAATCCCTCTCGTAATACTACTACTAATAGTACTTCTTTTGTATTTGTCGGTTGGCACACCGGTTTATTTGTGAATTATCCCCGACTATTTGATAGCTGTGAGACAGTGTGAGTCAAGAGTCTGACGTTACATAAAATCTGAATTCTCTAAGCTCACCCTGTCAAAGCTATGACATCATCTATGACATCAGAATATTTTTCATGACCTTTTGCTAAAAGTGCAAGGACGTCACTGTAGAATAAGACACTTTACAACTCTTAATATAAAATAATACGTGATAATATATTGTAATACAAATACAAATATATTTCAATATAAAGGGATATAGCATTGAATAAACCCTACAAACTGTACATATATCTATATATTGTGTTATATTATGTTATTATGTCTATCTATCTATCTATCTATCGAATATGTCATGATAAGTATTTTGGGTCATATGTTACCCTGGCCCTTACCAAGACCTTTTAGTGAGAGGCATCATGTGTTTCTGTGGTCAGCAGGGGAGGGAAGGAAACAATGCTCCTCTGACACGCGAGGCTCTCCTGTGTCGGCATCTCATCTACTTAAAGCGCTATTTATTCAGCATGCATCCTTTCAATGTTGAATCTTGGCAGCAGCGCATGAAATTCAGCACCTTAATTCCATTAGCTTGTTACTCCAATAAACCCCAATAATCTAAAGCTAAATGCAACACGTACACGGACCGTGAAAGTACACGATCCGTAGCTGCTCCCTGTGGGGCGTTTTTAATAACACTAACAGCCTTTAAGGTTTGATTCATTCTGCTGATATCAAAGCAAATGGCCACATTAACCTGTGTCGGCCGAGGCTAACTGTGGTGGAGCTTGTCCCAGCAATGAACTATAATGAAACCCCAACGCCATTGTGCGGAAAAGGTTTTTGAAATACGTCGATATTCACACACTCCGTCTCTCCCACATGCTGCTGAGTTCCCAGCACTCTGAATGAATCGATTATGGTCCACACACAGGACTGAAGCTATTGTTGATAAGAGAGCGAAGCTTCTCTTCAAATGGGGCTTAGCGGGCGTCGTTCAAAGACTCTGTTCTTCATTTCAAAAGTGACTCAGCTTTTGTTGCTCAAAGGGTGAAGTGGGGCTTTTAAGACCCAGATGCCCTTGGTGGGAAAGGACAGATAAAGTGATAAAGTGAAAAAAGACAGAGGCTAAATAGAGAGGGGCTATGGAAAAGAGAATGATGACAGTGCATCGAGGCAGACAGAGGGAAGAGAGGGGGAGAGTAATGTGGATGTGAAGGGCATGAGAAAGTCTGCGGTGGTCGGTCTGATCCTACATGAGCCGATGAGATGGGTGACGGGTGAAGAGGGGAGAGAGATAAGAGCCAAAGAGGATTAAGGCCGTGAGAACCTTTGTTGTTGTGATGACTTTAAAGTGCTGGCACTGGAAGGTCCACCTGACGACTTCAACATGCTTACACCAGCAAATCTACATGCTGGACACAAGACACCTTCACCAAGTCCATCAAATCAAAGCCAAATTAGAAGATCGTTGTCTCTTTTCTCACCTTCCACTCTGTAGTTGTTCGGCTGCTGCTTCCTGAAGTCATTTATGAATCTTTGTCAGGTCATCTGAGACGTCAGGCTGGCTCTGTAAACACATGTGAAAATACTTTTCAATGTACTTTACTTGAATTGAATAACCACAATCATCAAATTGATGGTATGATAATGCCCTTCAGGGACATTTAAAGGAGGTTGGATACATGTAAAGGGACTTAGGAACATTGGTAACCTGTTTATAATTCCACGTCCTGAATGAAAAAAAATACATTTCAAGGTGTGGCATTAAAATTCCTTTTAAAATTCTCCTAATTCCATACATATTTTTCCAAATGTACTAAGTTATGTTTAACAACTTTGGGCTGACAGCGACACATTTACATTTAATTTGCAATTAGTAAATGTAAAGACAGACTCAGAGACAAAGACACTCAAATCTGATGTTACGTATATTTTGCCCTGGTTTTTTTAGATTTTTTATTAGGCATTTGTGGTGATATGGCGACGTCGCAAAACATAAATTGGAATTGAACATGACATGCATCAGTGTATTGGACATGTTGGTCTGCGGTAATCTCAAATGTTCTCCAAAACACACACACACACACGCACACGAAGAGATTCTTAATATTCTAACCTGACATCAGTTTGAAAAAGAAAAAAATCTATATATTTTTAAACCATTTTATGAAAGCAGTAATTTTACAAAGGGTGAAATGCTCAGATGCAACACCATATTTTATGGCTAGACAAGGAAATGGAAAAGTTTTATTTCATTTCCCCAAAACTGAGCCTGGCCTGTTCCTGTCTTTGAAGGCTTCTGGCTCTGCATTAGCATTCAGCATAAAAATAAGTAGATCTAATCTTCTTTTTTAAAAGGGTTTTTAAACACTGGGAAATTAATTGCACTACATTTTACAGTTGAAGTTTATTTAAAGGATATTGGATGCATTTAACAGGCCTTGTCACTTTGGATGCATCCAGACTCTAAATTTCTGGAGAGGTTCTGATTTTTAATTAATGCAAAAATCTATAACAGTCACTCTTACTTTTTTTAAAAAGCTCTGTCATTTTTAATTTTCCTTAAAATCATTTTACACAGCTTTACCCGATGCATCCTGATATATTTGGTATCACTGGAAACTCTGGGCTTTTCACTACAATGTAAAATAAAACTTTATGAATTTGGACTCACTTGTGGTTACCGCAGAGTTTACACCTAGCAGCTCATCAGCCCACTGGCCGAGGCTTCCTACAAACACTCGGCACATCATTTACCTTCTTAGAAATAACACGAGCATGGGTGGTCAGAAACGACATTGGACAAAGCCATGAATCAGCCCTGGCCTGGTGTGTTTCCACAGACAGGCCTGTGCTTCCTATATTAACTCTCTCTTCCCTCTGTGTTGTATAAATAGATGAAGATTGAGTAAGAGCTACGTGACTGTGGTCAGAGATTTCGGGGATATAAGGAAGTGGTTTCTGCTGCACAAAAGTGATACAACTGTAGGAAGAAGGCGTGGAGATCAATCAGGACTGGTGTCCTCTTGTGTCCTTGTCCTATGGTACTTTTGTCAAAATTTTTTCATAAAAATGTTTGGGACCCTCCTCTATCTGCTCCATCTTGTCGTTCTTTGTTCTCTTGCTCTCCCTTGCTCTCCCTTGCAGTTTGAACCCGCCCCCCAGAGGAAGTTGGTAAACTTGCTGTCAAAGTTAACTTCCAATCAGACACTCTGCAACCTTTGTTTTGCGTTTGCTGAGTGGGTCAGCAGAGATGTTTGCCTTTTTTAAATCCTGCTTTACATGAAGGATTCTAGATACCTTGTGGCGGAGATGCCAATGGCAGCAAACTGGAGGATTTTACTGACCCGCACGGACGCACAAACACAACCATTTGACCACAGAATCCAAGAAGTCTCAGGCCATGGTGGTATCAGAAGTTACTTTCAGGTGTCACACACATTCTCAATTCCCCACGGAATAGAGGAAGCTGATGGACTGCAAATCAGGATTGAAATGAAACTAACAGTTATTATTCACTTCTGTTTGAGGTGATAGGGAAATACCCAGCGGAATAAGACAGCACAGCAATCATTACAGCAAGACACTGCTAAAAGTGCCATCTGCACGCTAAGAGAACATCTTACTGACTAGACAGTTTTAACCTCTTAAATTCAGAGACAACTGCAAATGGGTCCATATTTATATATATTTTTTTTTTTTATTCTAGTGAAAAGCTTGTCGGAGACACTAAATATACATGCATTCACATCCAGAATAAAGAGAATTTTAAGGGGTGTTTAAGGGTTGCTGTAAGGGATTTAAGGATTATTTAAAAACCAGAACTTGGAGCCAAACTAAAACAGAACTCTGGAATTTATGTGGTTATTTATGTCTTTTCTATAAGGTGCACTCAATTATAATTGGATCACTAAGGTAAGAAGGCCCGTTAAATTGATCTAAAATAATTGAAATAATCCAGAACGGTAGACTCAACAAACAATTAATTCACCAATTTTTTAAGGGGGTTAATCTGGTGCAGCTGAAAATATGGTATGGTATCCTGAGAAAGTCTGACCAAATTCTTATATATTATATTTAATCGTCTAACACATTTCAAGGTCTATGTGGTGACGCCTTCACCTCCATTGTTATGTATTTATAAGAGAATTTTTCAGTTTTTTAAGTAATTTAAGACAGGAAATATGATGGAACGCAATGAAGTAAAACTTGGTTAGCTGCTCTCTGCTGAAGGATCAGCAGAACCCGCCTCCCAACAGGAAATTAGGCTTTTCAACCAATCACATCATTTTGATGCTGGCCTGCATGACAACATTTTTGCACAGGCCGACGTATGTGCATCCTTTGCACAGGTTTACTCATGCCTTTGCAGAACAACCACATAAATCCACGTGCACACAGAAATACACACACCCTCTCTCTCTCCCCGAAACAGACAGTAAACTAAGCGAGCATCCTCACTGTCATACTCTCTGTCTGAAAGTCAAGATATGCAGATATGTGATTACTGAGGTGCAGCCTGCTCACCGCAGTGACAGCTGTGCTTCGGTGATAGGTGGGCGACACAGCAGCGTTCACGTGTGATTGTCTGCCAATGGGCAATATTGCCCAAAAGTTAAACTGCAGCCAAATTTTCCACACTGCCAACTGGTTGGTAGTTATCACGGCGGCCAAAGAATCTCAGAGGTTCCACTCACACAAAAAATCATTTAAGTTAACTTCTCGTGGTGAATTGTTGTGTGTGAGGCTTACACTGTAGAATGAGGTTAGATTATTAGAGCATCCTGTCCTCTTTGGCCTCGGCTGTCCACTTCCGTCCTTCCACGGTCCTGCTGTCTCAGAGTTTCCAGCCAGCTGTGTGTTGTGGAGGAGCAGTGTGTGTGGGGCAGAGGAGGGCCGGCCTTCAGGGAGGCTTGGAGTGGCCACTCCACCACTAGCCTGGAAGCCACTCGGACAGCCGGGATGCCTTTGTCTCCCGGTCCAATCTGGCCGCCTCATCTGTCCCATCCATCCATCTCTCCCAGAGCTTCCTGCTCGCCCGTGTGCCTTCTGCAGCCTCTCAATGGAGCCAGGCCTGGACGGCTCAGAGTGCACACAGAGTCCCATCTGGACCGCAGGACAGATTGAGAAAGAGACAGGAAGGTGGACAGAGACATAGAGACAGATGTGTTTTAGTCCAAGCCAACGACTGGTTCAATTAGAGCAACTTTCCACATGAAAGCATGACAGTTTCCTCATACCCACAAGAAAAGATGAAATGATGTCATACTGTAGTGTTTTAAGGTCAAATCTGTTGTGACACAGAACACAACAGATATATATTGAAATGATGATATCAAAATGTCACATAAATCATGTATCAAAGGGCTTACAAGTTCCACCAGCACAAAGCTCCCTCAAAACACATTGCTATGTAGGAAAACAGGATGAGACCTCAGGGGAGGAAATGCAGGTAGAGATTCCCTCTCCGCGAGCAGCAAAAAATGTGGGAAAAAGGAGACAAATTGAATTATAATTTGGTTAAATTTTGGTTCACAGACTGAACCAAAAGGTGAAAAAACTTAAAAAACAAACAAACAAGAACTCAAAAGTCAGACAAAGAGAAGAAAAAATAAAAAGAAGGTTAATGTAAAATTTATAAATGTATATGTAAATAGACAGTATAAATAAAAACCGTACATATAGATTTAAAAAGTAAAGTCAGCTCAAGTACAAGTATACCATGGAAAAAAACAGTGAACCTTGTGGTCAAATGTTTCCTCCAAATTGATTAAATAAATCGACGCTTAAATGTAAACTATCCGTTCATTTGTTTTTATATTTATACTTAGTACACCTGTCCGTCACAACTGACTTCATGCCCATTACATGGAAGGAAATTCTTGTTAATAAAGTTTTTTGAAACAAATTTAACTAACGAGCCACAGAAACGCACATTTACAGCAAAAGATAACAATGTAATGTCTTAAAAAAAGAAGCAATTCCAAATAGACTCTGTTTGCATTGAATAATTATCAAAAGTTATTTTAATTTTGTGTCTTGAGTGTACACCTAAAGTTAGCAACATTTTAACTTAGCATGCTAAGTGCTTTGATAGTATTAGCCAAAATGATTCCCTTCACTGATTAGCCTGTAATTGTTTTCCTAGTAATCTTTAAAAATCAGTACATACTGCGTACGTACTGTAGTAGGTAGTAGGTGACTACTCTTTGACTGTTGATGATGATGATGATGATGATGATGAAGATGAAGTGCCCCCTTCATCTTCATCTGAGGGAGGGGGGGTATGGTATCAAACCCCGCCCCGCAGGGTCCACGCTGCTACAAGAGTTCCTGCGCCACTGGTGAACGTGTACACTCCAGCACGCGACAGGCGCGTGGCAGCCCGCGGAAGAAGAGCAGGCAGAGCGCGAGACTTTTCATGTCGTGGACTCCTAGGTTCCTGACGGCGCAAAGCGGAGCACGCGGACTGTTACCGGGCAGAATTCAGGGCGTTTTGACTTCAGCGAGCGGAGACGTCACGAGCGACTTTATCGCGTTTTTAGACAGTTTTATTGGTCGTTTTGAAAACTCAAATATTTGTGTGACATCCAGAGAAATTCTTACCAAAATATTATTTTTAGTCTGAAACCATTTCGGTGAGATTTTTTATTGATCTTATAATTTTGGAGTTTGTAAAATCGTACAAATATACTCGCGTCAGTGCAGCTGCAGAGAGAACCAATAGTTGACCGGAGCGCACACAGAGCGACGCCGAGTCTGTAGGGCGCACAGGCGGCTCCGCTCGGTCCTCCTCAAACCGGGAGAGAGGAGGAGGATCCGGGGAGGAAGATTTGATTTCTCCTATAACACCGTGGAAATAGACGAAAAGTTTACAGAGGCTTCACCAGGTTATCTCAGCTGCGCGCTGGTCGGTTTAAAAGAAAGAAAGTGCTACTGTTTGGTGAAAAATCTCCAAATATCTCCACTCTGGATTTTACCACACCAAATATAGCTACGAATAAATTTAACTTACTAGAAATAAGTTTGTAAGGTTTGGCTCATATTGAGAGCCTGATTGGGATATTTAAATGAAGTTACACATCTGGAAACAAGCATGCAGCGCGCGTAAACACAGACCAGAATTGCGTGACTTTGAAATGATAAAAGTGAAAAATATAGCCTATACGTTCACAGTCTTAAATAGAGCTTTTTACTTCACGACTTTACTAAGAGGCAAAACCAAACTATTCACAGAGTTTAAGAAGAATGAATTTAAATCTCAACAATACGACATCAACGCCAGAATGAGTGGGTGAATTTTAACTTGGTGTAAATACTTTAATGTATATATAAATGAAATGTGATGTGGCCCTGGACGTCACCCATGCGCTCCAGCACCTCTGTGTCCCGGGATAAGATCCTGC
Source organism: Brotula barbata (assembly GCA_900303265.1). Lineage (NCBI taxonomy): Eukaryota > Metazoa > Chordata > Actinopteri > Ophidiiformes > Ophidiidae > Brotula > Brotula barbata. The sequence continues at coordinate 114,471 of OMNV01007582.1, forward strand.
AGCGGGCCCCCGGCGGATCAGCTGAGAACCACGGGGCTGACTGACAACCCCGAAACCCCGTCGTCATGGAAACCGCCTCAGCGGCGCCGCGAGGGCTGGCTCGAGGGCTGCTGTGAATGGGGTGACGTCACGGCGCCGGCGCCAGAGAGTCTGTCCCAGAGAGGGGGAGAGAGAGAGGGAAAGGGAGCAAGAGAGAGAAAGAGGAAAAAGGTGTCGGTTCGCCCAGCTTTGCGCCGACGTGCTCTTGCGCCTATCCATCACCTGTCTGTCAGGGCGTCCTGCGCAACGAACGCAGCTGCCGGAGCGACAGGAAGAGAGGAGGAAAATGGGAAAATGTTTCTGTGCCAGATGTGGACACACCAGCCGCTCCAGATCACTGTGAGAAATCCATAAAACTGGATGGTTACCGTGCGTAAAAGTAACACAAACATTTCACCACTCGTATTTTTGCTTGCATTGTGGGATGTGGAGTGTTAATAAATATGAGTTTGTTTGTTTTTTTAATAAAGTTCCCAATGTGCCTCCTGCCCACATTTTCGGCTCCCCATCTCCAATACGCATGGATGAATGTGACAATGCGGCTCCTTGAAAATATGAAACAATAGAATGAAGAAAAAATATTAATCTCTTCCCCACATGTTTGGCAACACACTGAACCCCTTTTATCATTAGAAAAATGAAACCGTAAAGCAAAAA
>OMNV01007584.1:0-31327 GCA_900303265.1 Brotula barbata
AACACCAAGTGCTGATGCAAGTCCTTACATCTGTTGGGTTTGGGTGTAAAGTGCTTGGTGCAACCATCTGGAATCTATAAGGAAAAGGGCTAAAAATAAATAAATAAATAAAAAGGCCACATACTGGTCATTGTCAGGAATAATGGGCAGCTGTCATGTATGGGGCACACGCTGCTTCCTGTAGCCAGAATGAACGTAATAGCTTGTGAAACCAGTATACATTCACTCAGCAGTATTAATGTCCCTCTGTTCACTTTTCTACATGTGGATACAAATAAAGATATAAAATGTGTGTGTGTGTGTTCAATCTTAATGTTTAAATTTAGAGTTAAAGCTGCACCACTGGAAGGAAATCGTTCATCTATATACATGTTTAATGAACGAACCGTGTATAATTACGGTATATGCTAACACTGCATACACACACACTACCCTGATTATGATTAAAAACCTTTACAGAGCGTTTTACAGCTGTTATAAAACATCTGTACTGTGTTATTCTATGGCATGTCTTCCTTGTATCATCTCATTCTAACATTCCTGTCTCACTCCTGTCTCTGACAGTCTTTTTGTGCGTCTTGCGTCTCACGGTATCCCATTCGACCCCCTGGCTACACGATTAAAGATGCAAACCAAAGTCCGATAAACAACATTTAGAAAATCCCCGACTCGGCAGGCCTGTGGTATGGATATGAAAATCTCGTCCTCCAATTGAGTCTGAACGTGTCTCCCGTCGCCACACCTACACAACAACATCCTCCCGTGTACGACTTAAGATGCAAATTAAATCATCTTTAACTTCTTTGCAACCTCCACACAAAATGGCTCCCCGTGGCTGGTGGGGTATTAAAAAATTGCTTTTTCTCCCTTTGATTCCGGCCTGTCAGAGGGGTGACGGAGGAACTCACCTGTGCAGGAGTAGTCATCGATCCTGATGTAGCCGGTGTGGCAGATGCACATGAAGGAGCCCGGGGTGTTCACACACATGGTGTTCTCCCTGCAGTAGTGCTTTCCCTCGGCACACTCATCAATATCTAAGGAGAGAGGAAGCCCGGAGAACAGAGCGGAGGATTAGACTCAGATAGGCCACCGGACATTTAAACTGTTTTTCTTTTTTATTTAAGTCACTTGAATCTGTCACGATGTACTTTAGAGAGCAAAACAGCAACAAACTACATATATATCACAGTACACAGCCTGAAAAAAGTATTTTACAGTTACACACGTGCTGGTTTAACAGACTTTTAACGCTACCACACTGCTGATACATGTACAACCCTAAATTTAAACGTAACCTAAATAGAAATACAACTTATTTTTAGGGTGTGCTGAATGTGGAGACAACAGTTTCCTTTTTCCGTTGGAGGAGCTGTCCCCAGACAACTGCTGTGCTTTCCAAAATGTTTCCCCAAATGTGGTCTATGACAGAAACACACACACATACACACAGAGTCACACACACCCTCGAAGAATTGAGCTCATACCCGGTACATTTTGGTCCTTTTCCAGCATTGTACTGCGTCACACCACACCACTCTGTCAAATTGTGTTGACAGGTCCTGGAAGTGTTTCTATTAGCAGCAGAAATGTTCACTACACGCAGGGATACTTGGAGCTAAATTTAGGTCCACATCCAGAACGGGCACCGTCGTGAGCACCGCAAACTTTTGGGTGACACTGGCAGGGCTCGCCGTCCAAAATGCAGCGTGTAATCTCATCATTTGTCCAATCAAACCTCCGCATTGATTCCTTAAGCCTCAGACGTCAACTTTTTTTTCCCGCCCACTTTCACTGAATGGGACAGCGTGAATTAGACGAGGAGGTGAAAATGTGCAAGAAAGTACAGTTATGCAGTACAATATAGGTGAGACAGGCAGACGAGACGGTGGGAGGGCAGACAGAGGACAGATTAAATCAACAGCTCGAAGAAAAGTGAGCTCCAATGTTCCCTTTATGACAACAAAGACCAAGAAAACACAGAGGAACTATTTACAGTTTTAGGAAATATTTACTGAAGAGGGATATAAACACACACAAAAACCCCAGCAATATCTGAATTCTATTTCCACTGGGAGGAAGTATCTTTGGTAAATCTTCTGTGCAGTGTAAACGGAATGTCATCCCTGGAATCACCTTGAATCTAAACCGCAGAAGATTCCAGAACGCTCGAAAGCAGCAAGTGGGAAAAGGCAATTTGTCTTCATCAGTGTGAGACAGAGGTTGAAAGGCAGAGAAGCAAAGACTCACACACACACCCACGGGCAGTTAAGACACACACACACACTCACACTCACACAGGGTCACAGTCTGAATGGCTGTGTGTGTGTGTGTGTGTGTGTGTCTCCTTTATTTGCTATACCTGTAGGCCCAGATGCTGCTACAACATTCTGAGGTGTATATTAACATATGACAGTAATTTCGGGCCATCTATTAATTAGAGCGCCTAATTGAGATTCAGAGCAAAGATCAGAACATTTTATTTCAGAATTGTAATGCGTTTGACCTGTGGCACTACTCTTACACCACAGGTTTTAGGAATAACATTATTAGAAAGTAATTTGTATTTCCTTCTCACTCTCACAATTCCATATTTGAATCCATATTAGCTGTTGCCAAGGTAACAGCTATTCCTGGGTTCTAAACTGCATGCCAAGCCATCTGAAAGAATATTCACATGACTGCCGGGGTAAACAAAATAATTTTGATAATGTGATGCAACTGAATGCAATTCAATGCAAATGCGAGTGGAACCTAACAAACAGCGATGTGATGTAGTCTTATTTGTGTCGATCGAATGGCTCCGACAGAGATACGCTCTTTAGACCTTGACATTATCAATTTATTGTTCACGCCTCATATTCAGTGTCTGCGCGAGCACAAGAGGACGTTCATCCCTGAATACGTTTCTGCGCCACGCATTTTTGCAGAGAGCACTTGAAATGGAATTTCAATAGATTCGCTTTTGCATCGCCGCGGCCTGCGTGTCCTTGGATAGAGCGCCACCCATCACACGGCAAACCTAGAGAATCCTCAGAAACCTGCTTCTAACTCCGCCGTTGATGTCTCCTTGATCTTTACTCTCGCTGTTTCGTCGAGGCTCCCTAAAGCTGTTGGAAATCTTCACAGCTAAACAAAGCCAGAATCATCAGCCTCCAATGAAAGTACACATGTCCTTCAGTAAGTGAAAGGAGGCTAATTAAACACCGAGGCTGGCTTTGACAGAAAGGAGGAGAGGTGGGGTGGGGTAAGGAAGAATGAAAAGGAGATAGAGGGAAGGGCAAACGGCATTCAATAAATAACAGAAGAGGATTAGAGACGGAGTCCTAAGAAACTAGTGTAGGTGGAGATAGTAAGAGAGAGATGGAAAATGAGGTGGAGGAAGAGGAAGAGACAACAGCCGGGGAAGCGGTGGATTAAGCATGCAAAGATGTAGACTGAGCGCCTGTGTGGGATAAAAGTGTTCAGTGATACGACACACTGCGAGAGAGATAGAGAGAGAGAGAGAGAGCGAGCGAGGGAGAGAGGAAGCCATTCAGACAGAAAGTTGGAGAATGGATTCACTCTCTGTTCTTAATTACAACGTTAACCTTGAACGCGGCTCTTAGGTGATAGTTTTTACAGTTTCTGATTGGCTGGCGGCGGAGGCGGCTTTGATGTACAGCCTATTAACTGTAAGACGCCATCCATCTCGCCCCTGGTGACAGCATTTACGTTTGCTAAAACAATATGTTAGGAGGTGAGATGACGAGGGGCACGGCGGGAAGCGTGGGGGGAACAACCGTATCCATCTCCATTAATGCACTCCATTTTCTTGATTGGCCTGTCATATGGACACACGTGACGCCGCAGCATAAGAAGGCCGGCCGGGAGTCGGGCTGCTTTTATCACCAAATGAAGTGCTCGGGGTCAATCTGTTGCCACGCCGCGATGGATGGCTGCAAGTATGCGGGGTTTTTTTCACCTTTGTGCATTCCACGATAACTACTGAATTAATCATAGTCATACTGGTGGATGGTCGACAGAAACACATGATTAGGACAAAAAGCTCTAATAATTAATAAGCCACTACCCCGTGGACAACGGGCTGAATTTGCAGAGCGTTCTCAGTCATTTATAAGCACAAACCAATCAAATAGCACTTTGCCGTATTTACTACGGGGCCGCGCCGAGGTTTTGCATCTGCAAAATGCAACAAAGCGCCGTCGTTGAAAAGTGTGTATTTGGGTTAATGCATTATGTATCTGGGGCGTTCCTATGTATGACCGCAAAACTATGGGCGGAGGGAGTGAAGATTCATTCAAATGCACAACAGAACTGATTTATCATTGCTGTTTGACTGCTCGGGAGAGGAAAGTGCACCTGTTTTTAGAGCCCCGGAGAAGCAGGTGTAAACTTTACAGTGCATATTGAGGACCGTTTGATTTTGCAGAGATGAGCAAGAGAGAGAGAGAGAGAGAGATAAAGGATGGCAGAGAGAAGGATCAGGTAATACTGATGGTTTTTTTTTTTAATCATTACAAGTGACAGTGAAGAAATGAGAGCAGCAATTTTGCTTTTAAAATCCATTTTTTCCACACAGCTTCTCTCTCCCTCGCTGCCTGAAGAGCATAATTAACGTGCAGGCATTTTACATTTGACCACGATCGTGCATGTGGAGACAATCAAATAGAAATGTGTAAATTGTATGAATCATAAATGAGTCGGCAGAATGAAAACTGCAGGAAATCACACCTTTATAACTTTTTGTTAATTGACAATATTATTCAGTGTTTCCTCAGTCAAGGGGTTGCTTGTGCGCTCCGTTACAGCATTCATTTCCTGGTGAAAACTCACACTGGTTCCACGCTCTGACCGACCACACGTCCATCACTGGAGGTGTTCACTATTCTGACGCGTTACATCCATCCTAGCCGTTGGACAGCTTTGTAAATAGGAACCAGTGGTTTATCCCTCTCTGCTTGCACAACGTGTGGTAATGGAGCATCCTCGCTATCTGTGTTTCATAGTGCAGTACACCAAAGTCTGGAAGCCCAGAGATAACGCTGTCATTGCCTTTGGATGTCCCACAAGAGCGCCAGAATCTGTGCCATTATGCCAGCTGTCTCACTCACTGTCACTCACTTTATCTCTCTCTTTCTTTCCGGGTTTCTCATCTCACCATTGCTTCCCTCCCCAGCTCACTTACTCAAGAGGAAGATGATTTTCAATAACTAGCAGCGAAATGAGGCACGGAAAAACACTGTCTGATGTCCTCAGCGGCTTTTTTTCCCTCATGGGCAGATATGCAGCAGCCACAGGAGAGAGCAGAGACAGACAGAGAGATGTCCCCACTGACCAAACAGTCCAACTCATCATCAACATGTTGACCTTGGTTTTACATTGGTGGCGACTGGTGGTGGCATTTAAGAACATTATTACTATATTATCACCATCATCATCCTATTATTGTTATTAATATTGTTTTTATTTGAATGTCCATGGACGTTGTTCTACATTATTCTACTCTATTCCAGTCATAATTAAATAAAAAAATAGAAAAATAATTCATCATAATGAAAGTATTAAAAATGATGCCTTCAAAAAACGAAACGATACAATGAATTTTAACTTACCAATAATAAAAAAACAACTGAAATGCATTCGATTTACAGTGAGAGAAAAAAAAAAGACAGGAAAAATTGGCAAAACAACCAGCAGCAGGAAATTAACACGACTAAGTGGAAAGAACCCCATTAGTAAACAACAAGATTGGAAATGTGCATTCAGGGAGCGCCGTCATTGTCGAAACAGAACACACACAGCATTATCTGTCACTCCAAACCTGCCACCTGACTTAGAACAACAAAGAGAAGGCTCTTGTGGGTGTGTGTCTGTGTCTCTCTGTTGGTGAGAGGATAAGAAGGCATGTAAATTTGTCTTTGTTTTCTTAGTCAATGAGCACACACAATCCCTGCACATTCAACACACACAGCACCACCGTTTCCACAATGGTATCATTAAAGTTCCATCTAATTTAACAACACTGTAATACTAATGCTCACACAATTACGTGTGTGTGTGTGAGAGAGAGGGAGAATCTCACACAGTAAACTGCCTGGTTTATAAAACGGGGCGTGCATTAGTATCCACGCTGGCAAACATTAGGCGATGGGAGTGAATGGGTTTTGCTCTCCATCATGGCTCTCATTAATCTGGATCTGGAGATTTTAAGGCACGTGTGAATCGATGGAGTATCATCATCCATCACCTGTCACTCCTGTAAGCCAGAGGGCTAAACAAAGAGTAACAAGGAGCACAAACAGCTATTAGAGCTCCAGCAGCACACATCACACACCACTATAAACTGCAGGCTCTACACATGAACCTTTATTCAGATGAAGCTCATCACTGGTAGTTATTCAATGTATCTATTGAAGAAATCTGAGGATTAAGCGTTTAAGGTTATCAAGCAGCAGCCTGTAAGACTGTGCAGTGGGCGTCACAGCACCCGCCTTCTCCTTCCTTCCTCTAAACACACACCTGAAAACACGATACAGCATGGACACGTGAGGAGGAGATTCCCCTGGTGGTAAATGGTGGTACTCCAAAAAAATCTATCTATTTCCATAATCAGATTCAATCAGAGGGAGGCGCTACAGAGCCATGAAAGTGACTGCTCAACGTATAGGCCCCTGACAGGATAGAGAGAGGATTTCAACCGATTTTTCAAAAAAAAGAAGTTATCTAAAAAAAGCATTACTCTGACCGTTTGATATACTGTCGGCTTAGGCGTGCTCCTCCATGGGAAAAGGAGCTGAGTGGAGGCTGATCCCGGTGGCATTTGAAAGATATTGGTGAAGCGGTGCTGATACTGTTATTTACACTGGAGGGATGATGGCAGGATCGTCTGTTTTGGGTGACATTTCAGCGGGGTCACCGGGGTGAGGTATGTGTAAACGCAGATCTAGTCTTCTGTCTGCCTACAGTGTGTGCGTGTGTGTGTGTCATCTTTGTATTTGCGGGTCAGGGCCTAAGCAGGTGGGCAGCCCAGAGGCTCGGGTCTCATCTCAGCACCGAGGAACACTGATTGAGTTTTGGAACGGGCCAAGCTTTTCTGTCAATGCCAATTAGCCTGCTGCCACCCTGTGACATTCAAAAGAGAGCAGCAGCAAATCTGGATAGGATGTGGTCACGTGACATATGCTTACAGAATACATAGAGAGAGAGAGAATAAATGCGGAAAGTCCAGGCAATCAAGTGAAAGTCTTTCATCAGATAGATATGAAGAATTTTTGTAGATAAAACCCTCATTAATACAATTTACCGCCTTGTTTTTCTCTTGAGAGTTTCTCTGTGCTGCAATTTCTGATACCGGCGTTATCTTATCTGGTCTTACATGCACACGGCTCCTTTCTGGATCTCCCTCAGCTCTTTGCCTCATGTTCCCAGCATGCACCATTGGGTTTTATTCATAAGCATGGATTCTGCAGTGTCAATAATCATCGGTCTTGGTTCCAATTGCACAACAATCCATGCAAACGCTGCCCAGTTGCTGCTCTCCGGTAACAAGATAGAAATATGTTCCTGCTCCCTGGCTCTTAGCAGTAAATTGTGCAGTGACTAGTTGGTTGTAGTTAGACTAGAATGTGTTTGTGTGTGTGTGTTATGTAATTAAAATAGCATTTTGTGTGTTTGCTCCTCAATCCAGCATTGCTTCATATTGAAATGTGGAATTCTATCAACCTTATATCATTCAAAAATATGATCGTCCTTCTATTAGTAGATTTTTTAATCTGTCTCTAATGTCAGTTTGACTCTGATTCAATCTTAATCTGGAGTCAGGTGTTTCTCAGAGAGAGAGAGAGTGAGTTGGGAGGCTAGGAACCTGCAGCCACCACTGATTTTTAGCTGCGATGATGCCGATTCAGCAGGATGCATTATGCATAACAGTTGCAATATTTCTCTTTATAGTTACTTTATTGTACTGCAATGACTTATAGATATAGGTCCAGAGGATTATGTCTGCAATACCACTCTATAGGAAACGTGCATGATAAAACTTTCTAGAGGTTTGATTTCTCGGTAATGATAGTAAAAATGTGGCTTCTTTGTTCAAAGGAAGCATCAGAGGATGATTGCTTTGGAAGCGCTCTGCTCTCTCCGAGTGCCTCAATATACACTCCAATCTTCTTATTGTCATTTCAGTTGAGTTCTACAGTAAAACCTTTATTCAATGTGGCAAAAAAAAAACACTGATCCATTTCTAGCCTTTCTTGCTGCTGTTGTTGGTTTGCAGGACGACGATTATGGAAGTGTGACCTGTGACGTTACACATTGTGTGCTTAAAGACATAATCAAAGCTCAATTTTGAAAAAAGCCCTAATAAAAAAAACTTGTGGATTTGTCTTACTGCTTGCATTTCTGATAACTTCAGCAACTGCGAGAATGTCCATCACCTGCTCTGTACTGCATTAGACAATAAAAATGAAGGGAAAAAACACAAAGCAAACCCTTTAAAAAATGGACGACATGAGCACAGTCAAGACAGAAACAAATTAGATCATAACCAGCAAACAGGCTGCCATTTCCACGATTTAACAATGCAAATGGATATGTCAATATTTCACGCTTACCAGGAAAAACACACCCTAATTTCTGAAATGGGAGGAGACAGCGGAGAGAGAGAGGTGTCTCTGCTTCCAGCCCTCTACATTGCTGAGACGAATAATGATATTATCTCAACACATTGAACTATACTGACTGTTCAATTTGGAGACAATCACACACTCTGTCACTTTCCCACTGCTCTCCTCTTGTCTAATTCGATCCTAAACACACACATACATGCGGCAAAATAGGCCTTCAGGTTCACGCTGTTCGGAGGATGGCGTGGAGAATAAATTGGGCTCCATTTCTGTTTGAGAAAGCAGTGCTCAAGCACACAGACACAGAGGGAGACATGCACCTGCACGCACACACACACACACACACACACGCAGGCGAGGCTAGTATCCCCCAGAGTTTTCCCTACTGCTGCTTCTATGAAAAATTTACACAGAAGTGATCTCATCGGCTATTTTGAGCCCATCTCTGACCTGGGAATGTTTTAAAGAGCTAGTATCTGTATCTGCTTTTTCTGATGCTTATCGGGTGTGTTTGACAGGACCCCTAAACCTTGTGTGTGAACATGTTTATGTGAAAGTATAACCGGCCTCTAACCCATGTTAGACTTTCGATCTCATCTCACCTCGCCTGATGGCACCAGTGTACAGAAACTGATCTACAATTGAAAGTGAGAAATATCATTAATTTTATGTGTACAAGCTTCCATCAGCGCTTATCCATGTCAGGGTCGCCGTGAAGCCGGATGACAAAATGTTCTATTATACGAACACAAACATTCTCTTGCCCTCCCACAGCAAAGCAACTCATTTGTCTTTTTTCTCAAAAGATAAACACACAAAGAAGACTTAGTTAGTTACAGATGCACAGAAAAATCAATTGGCTTTGAGAGCATCGCCACATTGAGTCCATTTCTGGTTGCCTGTGCAGTCTGTGATGCAAACACTCACTACACGGACTGCCATCCAATTTCATAGCAAGAGTCAGGCTGCACTCGAGATGAATTGTGCTGCTCTGAAGTGTCAGTGTTGGAGCCACAAGTCTGTCTGCGGATACTTCACACAGATACACAGATAATAGGACGTGTTACTCTGCAAGAGTGAACTGCTGAAAATGTTTGGTAAGTTTGACTATTAAAAATGTGGGGAAAATGGAACAAAAAGCAAGCTGGAAGAAAGACTTTTTAGATGTTTTGAACCAAAGAACAGCTCTGAGAAAACTAAAACATCTACAGTCAGGAGCAACTCCCCAACATAAGAGAAAAAGTGATCAAGAATTATAGTGTGCATAATGGGTAATGAAAAAAAGTAAAAGTAGTCTAAAGGTAGAAAAGTACAAACAGTTCTTTTAAAATCAACAGTAAACTGCATTTATTTGTGAATAATTTATCACATTAATAGAATTTCCATAGATTTCAGTTGTTTTACGAGACCACCAGGGGGCGCTTTGCACTTCAAGGAGCACCAAAGGTACCAATCAACCAATTAATCCAACTTTGTACTGTATACACACACAAACACACGAATATATATGTATATATACATATATATTTTAAAAACAAATTCTAAATATATTCTCCGACCAGTAAAGAAAGCTGAAAATAGATTTCATAATAGAATAATAAAATGATTAAGGATAATTAAATGATTAAGTAAGGAATATTATGTCGTGCAGATGATCCCGTTTGATTTGAATAACAGTTTTAGTATGTTTCACGGTTATCCAGTGACAACTCAAACGCTTGCCTGTAATAATCCACAGGCCTGTGTTCCATAACAGTAATGGATGACATGAAGGAAGAGGTGCAATGTGAAGGACATGGACAGCTGCCAGCCAATCAGAGTCAAGAATTCTTCATTGCCAGGATATGCCAAGTAAATATTCCTCATCATACATTACCGTACTCTCTGACACTTAATTTAGAAATGATGCTCAGAGCTAATTAAATACATTTCACAGGATAAATTCTCCATCTTTGGGGAGCTGAGGGTCAAAGTCTACCCAAATGAGAAGAAAGTACGGCCATTACCACATCACAGTCCATTACTGGGAATGAGGCCAGCGTTTGCCATAGGAGCAAAACCGACAACCCACAGCATTATTACGCATTAATTTAAGACCCAAATCTTGATAGCATCTGCAATTATGTGGATTCCCGAAGAGAGCCTAATTACCTGGTCAGCTGCTCGGATTCTGTAAGTACCAGAGCACTCCATGACAGCTTAAAGTAATACTACTGCAGCTAGACTCACATTTTTATCATGTCGGCGCAGACAAACACACAAAATGATAAAAATAGGGCAATAATCCTGACTTACAAATGCATACACCTTACACACATCCAATGAAAACGACAAGAGAAAGACTGAGAGGCAGAGGGGTCACACGCAGAACCATCTGAATAAATTTGACGCCATAGCAGTTATGGCTCTGTGTTTACTACAAATTGTACAGCGATGAGGCAAGTGATCATTTTTTAATGAAGCATTTGCTAAATAGATAAGACGTCAGATGAGAAATTCAGCTGAAGCACCATCAACTCAAAGCGTGAATGTTTGGAGTCTGAATACGTAAACAGGTTTTTCATAATTCAGCTGACGGCGTTCTATGTGAAATATCCTGCACATTAACGAACAGAGTACGTTTCTCCATCACGTCGCACAAAATGGGACATCCAAAGGCAATCAAGTAAAAGATCGTCTGCTTTTACGGTCAATCACACCGGTTTACTTAGGAACGCCATAAGAAATGTGTGAGCGTGCTATGCAATCAGTGATGAATGCACTGACTAATAATAGATGAAACAGCATTAATGGCTCAAGCTGCCCCGGTGGAGTAACACTGAATATATGGAAACATTCATACCTTCTCTGCATTTCCATATCACTTTAACAGCACGCATATGAAGACAGACATCACACACTTAAAATGTTTACAAAGGATTATATTCTTCCACCAAAAAGATGAATGATATGATGAAGGCATTAAATCTGCAAAGCGTTTTCATGGTTACTTAGCTACGGCCTACATCACTTTTAAACTCATGATTTATGTATTTCCGTATTTTAGCTTTTCTTGCCTTTTCATCAAAATGAATTGAATTGAGATAAACAAGCTAAAAATACAATATGATGATAAAGTTTCTAGATGGAGTTTTTTCAGGTGTGTAGGTGCTTAACGCTAGATCATCAGACACGACTGACCCATGTCCAGTTTTTCTGCTCATATTCCATATATCAAATATGCCTTGTCAACATCTAAACATTGTAAAAAAAATCCTCTAATCCTACTCCCTGGTTTCATACAATTCATATATTCTTTGATAAATTATCTACTCAGAGTAATGTTTAAATCTGTGGGAGTCACAGAATCAATAGCAACAGATAATTTCTTGTGAAAAATGAAAAATAATCATTGACATTTGCTTCTATGCCGTCTGTGTGGAGAAAATGGTAATTTAGTTTGATTTCCATACAAGTTAGGTTATATTATCATATGATTTTCTTGCAGTGTTATGTTGGGTGACATCCATCAACATGTAAAGCTTTTTTTCCCTAAAATCCTGCAAAAAGTATTAAAAAGTCCTTCTTTCTCTAACAGTTCAGTCAAGAAAAGAACAACGTCTACTTCAGAGGGAGGTTAATTAAGCGCAAAGGAAGCGCTAAATGTTTAACGAGTAATGATTTCGTAAACAAAGACAACAATTTAAGATCAGTTATTGAGAATTAGCTTCTCCGAACAGCAAGGTTTAATGCTATTCTGAGACCTACAGAGGCATAAACTTAAAAGACAACTTCATTAGTAACTCTTCCATCAGTCTCACCGTAAAACAGTGTTGAAAATTAAATTAAACACCAATAATTAAATGGGATAGGTGAGTCTGTCTTTGTCTGTCTGAGATCTGAAGCAGCTTTTGCAGTCCAAGTACTGCAGGGAGCAACATGCATTCAAAAGCAGATGCATTCTCTCTCTCTCTCTCTTACAGAATCGCATATACCATAAAAGAAAAATAAATATAATATAAAATATACAAATGAAATGAGTTCCAGTGCCAAACGTCTTTGTATAGACAGACCCATCCACTTCCCTATAACCTCTAGACTACTTTCCATCACATTATGTCAATGTCAAACGTCTTTCTGCTCGTCTTTAATCCTTTTACAGTGCACCCAGGTCCTCCTGCCACTTTTCAAGGATGGAATGTTTTATCTACATTTTTCGACATTGTGCTCATTTGATAAAATGTAATGAGAGCAACCAATCAGAACAGCATGACAGCAATTATACATGCTGCACTGGAACCAAAACGCTAAATCAAATCCACAATGTCCTTTCAAAAGTGAAAGCAGAGAGCATACTTCACAGGCTCATCACCCACAAAGCACATTCACACACTCAGATACACACTCGGAAAATAAATAAACCCGGAGCTGAAAGTCAGAGCGATGTCATACCTTCACAGTAGGCATTATCGTCACGCAGCGGGCGGAAGCCATCCTTACACACACAGCAATCTCCTGCCTCCAGGTTGACACAGTCGGAGTGTTCCACGCAGCCGTGGCCCTCGGAGCAAAAGTCATGACCTGCAGGAGGTAAGAGAGGGAAAGGTTGAGACTCAGGGGACAGAGGGAATGATGGACACAATGTTAAAGCCGTGAAAATGACTTCAGGAAAATATGACACTCGTGACACAACTGATGGGAGCTGAACACACAAATGTGTAACACCAGCGGCATACACACAAAATAGCAATAAAATAAAATAAAACAAACAAACAAACATAAGAATAATGATAACGTCAATTGCACGTTTCCTATCTATCTTAAATGTACATACAATAAGATGAAACACAGACTCATTTCCTACATTTGCAATTTATAAATATACAAATCACCTCACCAACACGTGCAGCTGATGAAATAAAAATGAAAAACATTTGGCAACCCTCTCCTCATACCTCTGCAGACTTTGCAGCATCTGTCGGTCAGCGTGATCTGCTCCGACTCCGGACAGTTGAGCTCAGGACAAGGCTCACCGAGGACAACTCGATGCATGGTCCTGTCCTGCAACGGCCAAAGACATAATCCTCATGAGATACAGTGTAGGCCTGCTCTGCCAATTTGATTTGATTAGGGCCTGGAAATAACGATGAAGTTAATTATCCGTCAATTGTATCCCGTCTTTCACTCCGTCTCTTCTTCCTCCAGGTCTGTTCATTACAGTCCAGTCAGACATAAACCTTGCAATTTTTCAGTAAGTGGTGCTACTTTTAGACCAAAATGAATTCAGTCATCTCTTTCCCTGCCTTTCTTAATGATTTAGTCTATGACTCATGATGGATCTTCATTACAGAAAGTGTGAATCAATCTTCTGGATAATCCCCATATTTAGAGTGTAAAATCTGATTAGGGACTTTCTTTCCCGGCATGTCTTTGGCAGGTCTTTCTAATGACCTCATCTGTGTCTCTCTGACCGATGATAATTCAGAGACATTAATACCAAACACAGTTGGACAGAGACAACAGGCTATTTACTTATTGCCAATGGACATTTTACAAAAGGCTCATCACTAAACAATCTGCATAAAAGACATTTGATCAGTCTCAGTGATGTTGCTTTGGTCAAATTCATGGTTAAAAAAATCCTAAAGAAGAAAAACTTCTTCAAAATGTCATCAAACAACTCATCTACAAAGTCTTTCAGTCTACTTCTTGCCACCCACTATACCCCAAACCTGCACCCTGCTGCAGCCAGCAGGCAGACAGAAGATCAGAGGCATGACAAGTAGTTGTCAGGGGAAGCCTGCAGGAGTCTGCATCAGCACGTTGACTGACACAACTCCCCTTCCCAGATTCTTTGATGTGCCCGGACTGCCAGTCAGTTAACGGGGACTACAGATGGGCCAGGTGTGGGCAAACAAGCCAGACAGCTGCCTAAAAGCGTTGGAGCTTTTCGGGATTCATGTGGGAGCTGGTTGATATGATAGACCTGCATGATTAGAAGCTTCAAATCACTTTTGTGTGATTGATTGGCTTTGCCTCGCATAATGTGATCAAGTGGGTTGCCCCCAGAAGTGAGGGACCCTCCCATCTGGTGCAGCAGGCAGACAAAAACAAATGCTTTGAATAATTAAGAGAATTTAAAATCTCAAATCTTGTTTGGGTCCCCTGTGGTATGTGATGATTGGTATTGAAAAATAGCTGGCTCGTCTCATGAAGGATTGGCTCACTCCGGTGGCTCCCTAATTCAACCCAATTAGCTGGATTTAACCAATTTCTTGAAATCATGAGGAGGACACAGAAAATCCAGATCAATAATGCCAGCCTGCTGGTTCAGTGAGGCATAATTTAGCCTCCCACAGTGGAACTGAGTGGCTATGGAATGAGTAAATATATTTAGTGAGCTGCCATGACCCACAGGATGGAAATTAAATGGGCTGACATGTTTGCTTGTGCTATTGGAGAGCCTGCTTTGGAGGGGCTCCTTGAAAAAAAAATCACTTAGAAGAAGTATTTGTGTTTTCCCTTTTTGTCTGCCTGTGTGTGTGTGTGTGTGTGTGTGTGCGTGACGTACGCATTGACATGACTTACCCTACATTCAAACAGCAGGCACCTGCCAGAGGAATCTCGCACTGCCTTCTGATCTCCATCTACCAGCTCTCTACCACCAAACAAGCAGACAGCTGGTCGGAGACACAGAAAGATCATCAGCATACACACAAACACGCACATATGTACACATACACACAGACACAAACACATCCCAAGTCACCTGAAGAATCTAATGTGCTGTAATGGAATCCAGCTGCCTAGCAACAAATCCTACAATTGTAAAATTATAAAGTTCCTTCTCGTGAGTTTTTTTTTTTTTTCTTTTTTTTTTTTTATATAATGGGACTGTCATTAAGATGTTACTTTACATTATGTTACATTATGTTACTGTCACATTAAAATATGATGGTTAATTGGATTGTATAATTTGGAATGGTGTTTAATCCACTCCAATTTACATATCTGATGGACATATTAAAGGCCTATAATATTTGATTCTATTAATAAACAGTTTACTCTGAATCTTAAACATAATTTCACTTGTCTCATTTGTGTTAATATACGCGCAGGAATATTTGTAAGCTGTAAACTCTTCTTTTAAATAAGGCTTCATTAAAAGAACATAAGTTTAATGATTATATACTGAACATATCTTTGATTTGAATCGATGTACAGTAGCGTATAATGGTCCACTGTCACGTTTTAGAGCAGATGTTAAAGCCATGTAACTTCTATTGATTACCTATAACTTAATCATCAATTCAGCGTTTGATTTAATTCTATATTTTATTGTACTGATGAATCACCTATAAGCGATAAATGTATAAATTGGAGTGTGTTTGCACATTTTGTCACGGTGGCAGTGATCGTATCATTCACATGCAAATATAAAGCATAAATCACTGCAGTACGGTGAAGAACGTTGTCACATGGTGGAATGAAAGTGAAATAATAACAGAAAGCCTCAGCAGACGATCACGTTGGGTTAGACAGATTTCGACAGATATGAGAAATGATTGGCAGCCTTGTTCTGGCCCCGAAACAAAGCCGTGTATCATAAAGGAGAAGGACTTGAAGTTCTACTTGACAGACCATCAAAAACGGTTAGAACTCCTCCCTACACAGCCTTGTGCACAGAGATAAGCTTTTAATTTGGAGAACCAATCATGTGTTTGCGGTGGGAACTCGCAGCGCTCGTCTCCCTAAAGGCAGAGTACGCGTAATTAGTTGTGTTTGTCTACGTCGTTGCGATAACTGAACATGGGGGTGTTTAGGGGGATTATCTGATGTATTTATATTCACGTAACAGAACAGCAGATTAGGGCTCGTACTTTAAACCCTTGTGTTGCAGCGCTGACCCTTGGGTCAGTGAAAAGAAGTTGATTACAATCCATAGCCAAAGGCATCGCACAGATAAATATTTAATTTTTGTCTATTATTACTATGACAAGCGTGACACTAAGAGCAGAAGTGTGTGTGTGTGTGGCTGTTCTAAAGTTACTATGTATGCTATGTTTCTAAAAGTAACAATGTTTTGACCCACAGATACAAATCGATTCATCCTGGTACCTAACAGAGCAAATAAAATCCTTTACATCCTTCTACTGCATTATGTTGACATGCGCTATAAGTGTAATTGAAAAGAAATGAGCAAGTACGACTCATCGTTTGAGCGTCGTCGGGGCCCGTATCAAAAGACTGATCAGGTAAGTGAAGGTAATATGTGAAATCTATCTCTATTGATCAAGGAATTATGGGAATGCTGCAGCGAGGAGGCAGTGAGAGTTCACTGTTGACTCGCAAGACTTCAAACCGTCTATGTGGATATGTGATGAAGCAGAATTATTCATCCACTTCGAGGATATCAGGGCTCACCAGTAAAAACAAAGGGACATTTAAAGCGTGTCATCAGCACTGAGCATGCTTTTTGCATTATTTTGCACATTAACATTTTTCTTTTCTGCTTTTCTCTCAATGTTTTCCATAAATAGGAACTACTTTGCATCACATGCCACGATCCCAGATTTATTGGCTCTGTCTGTGTAACTGGTGGCCATCTGCGTTTTGAAGCAGGCTAGTGAATAATTGATTGGTCCATGTATATGCAAAAGGATGGGCCCATCTCAAGAGGCATGTTAGGAGGTAGCTTAGCAACACAGCAAGGCCCTGGTCAATTGTCAGGCAGCCCTTCTGGAGGCGTGTTGTACGCTCTAAATCTGGTGCTAGTGGAGGTTGCTTTGGCTATGTGTGCAAGAGTGGAAGTGAGTTTGTGAGCAATTGTGTGGATGATTGTGGAGGAGATGAGGTTAACGGGACTCCACTCACGCTGGCACTCCTTGCAGCAGGCTCCCTTTACATAGGCAGGCACTGTGCCCGCTGGGCACTGAGGGGGAGGACAGGAGATGGCCTCACACTGCACCGTGCCATTCTGGGGGAGAGAGAAACACAGCATTCAGTTCAGAGCGGCACTCGCTGTCCGATAGAAGCCCAAGAGCCGGGACCGAGTCATAAACCACAGAGCGTTTCTCCACAGCGTCTAATATGTTTAAACGCTATCTCCTTTTTCCCGGCAGTGCCCGTAATTAACATTGGTTCCACAGATGAAAGCTCTGTGACAGTAACATTGATGAAAATGATGCACATAATTGATAACATCTTAATGCCTGACCTTTGAATTTAAAAGGTTGCAGCTAATTTCCACACATAAGGTAAGGAACATATCCCATCTAATTCCTTAATTGCAGCCCAGGAGTGGCAGCACACCGTTCCCAGCGAACGAAGCCATTTCATTGGTTGAGTGCGCAGAACAGATCCCTGATTATAATTATCATCTGTCAAGAGCAATTAGGTGTGATGCACTCAAAGTTATGTGATTTTCAATTTTTTGTTGGTTGGTTAGCATCTCGCCGAGGCCCCTCATTGGCTAGCTGGAGAGGCCGCAAATTTGAATGGTGAGTAGAATGACGGGGACGAAATCTGTTGATGCGCAACAAAATTCATACGCCATCGCTTTTTATTCTCCTTTTACAATTATTCACATGATAGTACAACGCACAGCAGCACCATTGAGATAATCTAGCATTAGTAAGCACTGTTGTTGAAGTGTCTAATCCTGGTTACTGTGGATGATTTCAATACATTGGGTAACTGGGGCAACGTTGTAATCCAAGGAAATAATGAAATAATGTGAATACAACACTGACAAAGGGGACCCCCTTTACTGTAATCCCTCCTTTCACACACACACACACACACACAGAAACACTAATGCACACGCACACACACACACCCTTAACCCACCTTCGCAATACCCCAACCCCCCACCTTCACACACTTGATGAATAGCAGAGCAAAAACAAAAGGCAAACCCACAATGGAGCATTGAATGTAAATCCAACAGTGGTATACACACACAGTTTTACAATGAAAAATGCCTTCTCTCCCTTTTCTCCTCTTTCACTAACACACACACATGCCTATTTGTACGATATCCACACACAAAAATGCATGCATACGAATGCATACTTCCTCTTTTGTGTCCATACACACACACACACTTACATAGCATTACACTGGGATACACACATTGCTGGACTACATGTGTATGTGTGTACATATACGCACACACGTGGCCTCACCGTGCATGTGCAGTTCCGGCAGCCATCTGTCCAGCCCTCGTCCTCCCTGTAGACGACACCCTTGACGCTGCAGGTTCTCTCACAATAGCAACCATCCAGCCCATTCATCTTCTCCTCCGCCCTGGACAGCTGCTCATGCCAACCCCCCACCCCCCCAAAAAAAAAAGAAAGACAAGAAGGACAGAAGATGTGACTCAGCCTCAGTGTCATACTTCTATAACCACAACAGAAACAGCCGATTGCAGTAAATGCATGTTTGTCACTTAATGTCACCTTGCTGGATGTTTTGGCCAGGATGTCCTGCAGCTCCATGATTTTCTGCACAAGCCCATGGAAATCATTGCAGGTTGGGCAGGCTGAGATACGAGAGAGGGTAGACAGCATTTTAATATCAGGAATACAGTGGATTGATCATAATTTACAATAACGGCAGGTCCACAAGGTACTAGGGAAATCAAGTTCCCAGACACTTACTGATAATCGCGCATTTTATCTCTTTAAATGTGTGGGTACACTGTGGTCCATTTTATGAATAAATAAATAATAGACTGATTAAAATAATAGTTTTACATAATTAATTCAATTCCATTAAGAGATGACACTCACTTCTGTTAAGATCTGGACACTGTGAGATGTACCCCTGTGGCATCACCAGGATCTCCACATCCTGCATCACTCCCTACACACACATGCAAACACAGACACACACATGCATGTATAGACGCACAAACGCACACACACACAGGCAGACCGCGAAAGAAAGCCGGTTATGTGCGTGATGCTAATTAGCTACGGATGCTGAAACCTAAGGGCTGTCTTTTCGCCCAGACAGTGTGCAAACATACAAATACAAAAAGACAAATTTAACAACTGGATTTATGAGAGCCTCTGTAAATGCTGCACTCATAAAACGAAACACAATGAAGCAGTAATAAAATCTGACAGAGAGGGGAAGTTTATTTCTCAATCTGGGGAGTGAGAGACAGAGAAGTTAGTTCAGTGATAGTGCGTCTCCCCGGTTGTTGCTCTGATGCATCGTCTCATCACAAGACAAGTGCTCCAATGATGGCAGAGTTTTGTACATAGAGATTTTCTTCCCATCATTCTCATCTGATAACTATAACCACAAGACACAGATTCAATTTGAGTCAAAAGTCCCAATTGATGGCCTCTCCGCCTATGGCCGAACCCCAATACACACACACACACACACACACACACACAGTCACCATGGTAACCTGGCCTATTTCATTCGTTGAGTGCATTTATTTTCCGAACAGAAGTGGAGCCGTGCAACTTAGGAGAAATTGTATATTAAATTGTCTTGCCACTTCAATTTAGCGGCCATAAATTTAAAATCATGTGGAAACGATTTACTGATTTTCATGGCTACACTGCTAAAATGGAAGCATGTAGGGGTGGAGGCTATTACACTTGCAACTAAACCATAAATACTCGACATATATTTGTAGTGTACCATACATTTCCATCGTCTGTGTGAGATTATTGGTGTATTACCTGCTGCGGTGTTTTTGAATAGTTTATCACAGTCAGTCTTACTTTGCACCTTCTAAAAGATGCTAAATACTGAATTCACCAGAATAATTAATATGTGTCTGTGCTTCCTGCAGTAAACAACTGAGACACAATCACAAATCTCATCTCTAATTGAAATGTTTTATTTGCAAAATACCACAGCAAGCAGCGAGGTTTGGCTAGATTCATTTACGATGCAGTTCATTTTCTGCTAAATGAAATCACTCCTGAGAGGACCTATTCCATCTGGCTAAGAATAACCTTCGAATGTAATCTGATTTGCATGTTTGAACGTGTTTAAGTTAGCAGTTACTAACTTGTATTTTAAACTTTTACAGTGCGTCTAAGTTCTATGACATCAGAAGAATTCAATCACTACAAAGCCTGAGAGCACAAGATTTTTACACCACCTGGGGTCTGAACTACAACTATACTGCCATAATCGAACAAAAAGAGAAAGGAGTGTGATATATTGGTGTCCTGCCAGTGATTGACCAATCATTCTTGTGTTCCTTGGATGGAAAAAAACACACAAGGGCACTAGAAAACTTTACAGAATTTAAGTTTTCAAAGTTGCAGTCTGCTGAGCATATGATGATATGATGCAAGATGATACCATGTGACCCCCCAACTAAAGTACATTATTCTCGGGATTCAAATAACACTAATTCACACTATTTATGACATTTAAAAATGTGCGTACCCTGTGTGTGCATGTATAGTGAAAAGCAAAGGAACACATTCTGATAAAAGTCTTCACTATTGTGTGTCTGTACTGTTTCAATGTCGTCAGCAGAAACAATCGTAATATATATGTATATGTGTGTGTGTTCTAATGAAGCTGTGTATGTGTGTGTTTTAAAAGAAGCCGTGCCTGTTGAGCCACTGATCGGGATGGAGAGAATGGCAAGACGAGATGTTGCTACGTGACAAGATTAGTGGGTGACCTCCAAGTCTTGCTTCAACTACCAATTAACAGCGAGGAAATTCAAGAGCCGGGGTACATTTGCAAGCTTGTGCACACACACACACACAATCTCACAATCTTTATATAAATGGCACCATCAAACACAGAGTCTGTCACCTGAAAACTGATTAAAACAGTTGGAGCTGCGGGTAAGCCAAAATTATGCCCCAACATGTCTCCCAGGTGGTAAAATATCACGGAAGAGGCCAGTCTGAGAGAGGCGATTTATGACTCCAAGTCAGATAAACAGTACAATACCCTAAGCGTAATGAGCACAGTCTAGAGGCTATTTAATGATTTCTCCCGAATCAGCATTGTGCTGGGATAATTACACAGGGTTGTGCTGCAAACTAAGGGAACAAACAATAAGTAAAAAATCTCTATTCCAAGGGTAGACAGAGCAGCCCTCAAATTAAATTGGTAAACCTTGAAGAAAAAACCCATTGAATTAAATTCAAACAGCTATAATAAATAAAATCAAACAAGCTAAACAAAGACGGTGGCTCATAAGCCAATACTGAACAAAGGCACGATATAATCACTAAGCATTTCCTGCAATTTATCACAATCACAGATCATCAAAATTCACTCATTCATACGCAAGGAAATGAGGAAAAATGTTTCAAAAGATATGCTCACCTTGAAGAACCCGTGAGCAGCATTTCTCTGTCCGAGCCAGAAAGACGCTCCCTCGGGTACGTCCATGTAGGGGACCTCCACCACCCGCTCATAGATCCTCCAAAACAAAGGCATCAGGTGATCTACAGCTAGAATGGTCCTTTATTGTTCATTTGTCAGATCATGCCTGAAGCAGCACCTTACCTGTTGCAGTCCACGTGAAGTATGACATGAGATGCACTGACAGCAATGGACACTTTGTGCCACTGATCATCAGCCAGACTATAAGGGAACACCTCAGTGTGGGCCTGTTGTCCTTTGGTACGATAGTGAAGACGCACCTCACTGCGCTGGCCGCTGCTCTCCAGCTCCAAGAACCTGCAAAATAAAAGCAGACACGCCCATCCGATGACAGTTTAGCTGGAATTATGCATTCTGTGCGCCCTGTGGTATGTCTTGTTGCATCAAAGTCTCATTACTTGAAGCAATTTTGTATTTCTGTCCACACACACACCTACATGCATCAACAATGTGGCTACAATCTCCACGCAGAGCTGAGAGATAAACATGTCACTCAATTCCGAGCAGTCTTCCTAGATTTGTAACACCATTCAGAATTTAATCACATCACTAGTCATGCATAATGGCGCTATATAAGGCTGTTAAGTGCCACATCAGCAGCACACAACAACAGCCCACATGTAGGGGTTCAATTTTTCCACTTGTGTATTCGTATTTTAGACAAGTCCTCTTCTCCACACCACTGAGATTCACCAAGCACAGTGACACTAATGGAACGAGCTGTGAATACACATGCATCAGCTCCGCCTTTAAAGACAGCTTTATTTTAACTAGAGTCATTTTCGGGAAACATTATTCAAAAAACAGACATGTGTAAGTGTAGCAGTGAAAGTCATTTATCTGCAAACCGCATCTAATGGGTTTATTCTTCATCAGCCATGTGTGCCCATTCATCCTGGCTCCATAAATACACAAGCTACGGCTTCTATCTGACACTGAATTAGTCCTTGCCATGTTTCCAAATAAAAGCAGCGGTGCTATTTTGTCACGTATGAACGGCTGGAAAGGCTTATCAGTAATTGGGGGAAGTCATTAACATCCCCGTGAGCTCTGTTCTCAGGCCTGTCTTTAATGTACAAACACTTCAATCAAGACATTATGTGAAATTGCAGATTGCTTTTCTGATCATCCAACAGCTCAGCTACAAACTAATGGGAAACATTAGCCTGCTAACTGCAGCTAGTGCCTCATCAGTTTTCGATGCACGATTACAAACTCCATGCTTGGATCGTTGATGGACTGTGAGTAATACGTTGGCATACGGAGTGATTTGCTTTGTTTACTCGACTGGAGTGTAAAATGGCCAAATGTTCATCTAATGCAAATATTCTGGGTTTCAATCAACATTTAACAGATTCTAACGTGACTACATACAGAAATCCAACCTACACTCAGAATAAAGCTTTAATTATTTATGCTACGCCTTCATTTCCACGTTGTACTAAAGCCCAATCTACATCCAGGTACAATATCTGCATAATAAAAGTGCATGTTAACACAAGATGTAATCAATTGTCATTTTCCAGAAAACGTATGCATATCTGGATATCAGTAAAATCATATTTCCTCCCTGTTTATGCCATATTTTGAACACCTTGTGGAGTGAGGTCTTCATACAGTACCTGTGCTCAGAATGGTGGATGGAGAGGATGACCCCAGAGTTGAGGTGCTCCTGTTTAAGAGTCACCAACAAGGTGAACTCGTTCTTGCCTCGCAGTTTCTGGACCATTCGCTCTGAGACATCAACGGGAGCCTTCACCTCCCTAGAGGACCCTGAAATGACAGAAATGTTCAATATTAATGACATCACTCACATTGATTTTCCTCTCAAAGTCATATTTATTAGTAAAAATATTCCATTTGAAACCTTGTAAATAATACTGATGGATTGGCATTTATGTTTTAGTACTTTACAAGGACTGGAACGCTATAATAGTAGCTTTGAGTCAGGATCTATTTATGGAAATTACATTTAAATCCATAAAATAGACAAGCACTGCCATTGATTTATTTTTGCATTTCTGACATGACAAACGTTTTTTTGAATTGAAAATCTAATCATAATGATCTATTAGTCTATCACAATAATTTAAGTACCTGTAGAACAATAGTGCAATTAATACTTTAGGTTCAGTAATATTACATGTAACCAGAATGAAAACACTGCTGATTGTATCACTGTTTTATGACATTTATCTTTACATACAGAGCATTTTACTAAGTGATGTTAACTCATTTTATTGCTGACATGGAGGATGAAAATTTGCTGTACAGTAACATTTTAAGAGTATTGGAGTGGCTATATAAATATTTGATGCATCCACATAACTACATGATGAATGTGACTTCATAAATGTGAAATCATTTCACA
Source organism: Brotula barbata (assembly GCA_900303265.1). Taxonomy (NCBI): domain Eukaryota; kingdom Metazoa; phylum Chordata; class Actinopteri; order Ophidiiformes; family Ophidiidae; genus Brotula; species Brotula barbata. The sequence continues at coordinate 24,364 of OMNV01007584.1, forward strand.
ACCCACAAACCACGTTAACGCTAATTCAGTAATTACCAAGATATAAATGTAACTGCAGCATATATACCAACTTGTTTTACAGGCTTTGAGAATATTTTATTTTTCCCCATTAACTTTCCTTTCAGAAGCTGTAAATCTAGTTTCTGCACCAAGATGCTCAGTCAATCAGATTGAAGTGTTTCAAATGTGAGAGTAGACATTCATTTCCAACAAAGCCTCAAATTATGCTTTTACTGAAATTGTTACATCACAGCTCAGTGATACTCTGAACATGGAGTGGTGATTCCTAGATACGATGCAGGATTTGGCAAGAAGAAGAAAAAGTTTAAGGGTGTTGGAGAGGAGAGGCGGACATTTATTTCTGTGTAGGCATTCAAGGCAAGTCTATTTACAGAATAAAGCACAGTTATGTCATACAGTTGTAAACTTGTATCAAACAGTGCAGATAGAAGAGACATTAGATGGATGACATTAAATAAAACATTACTTGGTATTAAAAGAGAAATGGTAATATTTTGTGGGATTGAAATGTCTTCATTCTAATATAAAGAGTTAAAATGTTGCATTGTTGGTAGGAGAAACAGCAAAGAGAAACAGTGATCTACACCTGAGATATGGTCTATGATGATGATGATGATTCTGGTGCATTTATTGCTTTAAAAACAAACACAGGAACTTTGAAATCATGAAAACTGATCACTGTCTGTGTGTAGAATGAGATGAAATAAAGGAACAAATTACTTTGGACTTACGATTTAACCAGTGCAATCAAACTTAAATTGGAAATACAAACTTCCTTTTATAACCAAGGTGATTTGTTAGACTGCTTTTAGCCCTGAGTCAAAATTACACCGAGATGTTTTTTGCATGCGGCTTGTGAAAATCTGGCAGAGGCCCAAGTTTGCGAGAAATAAATAATACAATATCAATTTTAGTGTCGTGTAATTTGAGGAAACTATTTGACACCCAGTTAGCTAGCATTAAGCTTCTTCTCCCAGCAGCGCGCCTCCTTCCACCTCTCTAAAGCTATACAGACGATTCTACTTTAATGGAAGCATCAATAAATGATGACGTTTCTCAGAAGCGATCACATCAAGGAGTTCACTTCCAGCTATGGGAGGCATGCGAGACGCCCCGGCACACTTAAACCTTCCACAAAGCTACCGTGGTGGCTTTTCTTCCGTCTATTAACATTACTTCCAGCTGGTGGGCGTCACCAATTAACACAATGAATTCTGAAACAGTAAGCAAGTCTAAGATGAAGACTAACACATAGGGAGCACACAGTGGTATATGTGACACATTGACAGCCTGCTGCTCAGCAAAGTGTGTTTCCATATCTCTCCTTAGGCTTACAGGAAGTCACCGTGCCAGGGAGCCTTTCAACTCCATCCGGGGAACAGAATGAGTTCCATCAGAACAAAAATGCTCACGAGATTCGTGGCTGATGATGAAAAACGCTGCGGATAGCGTTGTGTGTTTTACGCTGCCAGAGCCTCATCATTCCGGTGTCATTGTGCGAGGTGAGACAGATGGTCCAAAGACTGCAACAGCAGCAATAATCTGCTGCCATCAACAAATCAACAGACGCCACTTAATATCCAAATAAAGTCCACCTCAAATAACCTCACATATTCCTTGCCGTGTATCTGGGTTGTTTTAATGAATGAGATACCCTGGAATTTCTGTTGTAATCCAATTTTGAATCTTCACTAAATTTATGATGTCAAGCCAAGCGGCGTTGGGCCGGCCTACGACAAGACGCGCTGCTCAGCGTGTTCCCTTGCCATGAATTTGACTTTGACAGGCCTGAGATAAAAGACCGCGGTGATGTCTCAATCAGGAGAGCAATAGGCGCAGTGGGAGCAGGTGTCAGGATGGGGTCCATACTGAGAGAGAGAGATGATGGGGCAGAATGATGGCAAGGACCGAGGAAGATCTACCACCAGGCTGCTCCACAGCTTGCCAGATATGAGCTTTTGATCTTGCAGTAGATGGCTCCCATTCTGCCTACATAGTGTAGATGGGAGGAGGCATAGGAAGATGAGGTTGGGGGGGTGTTGAAGGTACCTTCTGATTTGGAGCTTGATTTTTCAAGCGAACGATGATCTCAATGCCGGGTTTCATGCATGGGCACTAAAAAGAATATTAAGATAGCTGTAGCAGTAACATCCGATTATCCATATAAACATACATGAAAGAGCATCGGATGAGTCAGTGCTATGATGCGAGGGCCAGCTTTCCCTCCTGCCAAATCAATGTTCCCCCTGCTGAGGAGGCCTTTGGTCGATTATATATTGGCAGGCAGCAGGATGGGGCAGCCACCTGCTCCTAACAACCAGTCTGATGTCAGATGCTGACACAAAATATCTTGAAAATAATCTAACTCATTATATTCAGGTCTGCACATTTTTCAGTCTAACAACATAGCTGTTGTCAACAATCGTAGCTGTTCCCAGGCAATGTTAACCAGTTGATATTGGGGAAAATGTGTTTGAGGCGCAGTGTGCCTCGGGCTTAACAGCATGGCTAGGAAGCACAGCTTTGGGCCTAATCTCATCTCCTGGGCACAGTGTGCTTGAATGGTTAAATTAAAAATCACAACTCCGTTCCTTTGGCTTCACTTCTAATCAGAAACAGTCAAATGCAGGCTTATTGTGTCTGACCACTAGCACCACCACATCCAGCATCCACCCAGTACAGCATGTGAGTATATTGGTAACACTGCACCAAGCACTGGCTCACACATTTAGGATTTAGAACAGGAGCCCTGCAGCATCATTTGAGAGCCCTGATACTCCCAGCTATCCCACAATCCTTTGCTCACACAATACCTTTGTAACTTTCATTACAGTATGGGTAAGCATTGCACCTGAGAGGGGTACATCGGCTCTCCTCTTTCTCAAAACAAAAGAACGCACAATTCAGGACAAATACAGAAGTCTTCGGTTCCATGTATTTGAGAGGAAATCAACTATAAAGCAGCATCACTGATATCAAGACAGGATCATAGCTACTTATGTCTGTGAATAATGAGGACTTTAGTTGTTTGGTCTCTAATGGATTGCCAGAACAAAGTAACACCGCCCACGCCTTTGCAACCGCTCTTTGTCGACAAATAAGCCATCTTTTGCAAATAAACCATCGCTCACCCAGTAAAGAGCAAGTGAGCCAAGAGATACAGTGAGCACGCAGGGCCAAAGAGGAGTCAGAACGAGCACAACGATCCAATCAACACAGGAAGGGGCACAAACACCGTGATAAATCCCATAAAAACGTACTGTTTTATAGCATTGTGTTTCCTTTTTGAAAAGTGACAGGGCACATTTCCAACAATGCATTTTATCTGAGCGCACAGAGAGGGAGAGAGAGGTATGTGTGGGAGGGTTAGGCAAGAAAATATCTCTCCAGAGGGATTAGAGTAATGATAAACTCTCCACCAGCAGCAAGCTCTGAACCCTTCATTACTGTCAAAAGCATACATATGCATCTATGAACACAAATAGGAGGAGAAAGACACGGAGAAAAATGCACACATAGCACAGCGAGGCTGGCCTACAACTCTACAAAATGTGTCTAAAAAGAGACAGCCGTATATACATACTGAAATACCTGGGCTAAAACCAAGATGAATGTAAATACACACAGACACACACACACTTGTTAAAGCTCCTGAATATTCCACTGCGCTCAGTCAATCTGCATTCAGCGGACCATCTCCCCCCACTGTGTGCCCGCTCTCCTGGAACAAATACTAAACCGAGCCAAGGACACCTCCAGGACTGCTTTGGCCAGCAATTTCTCCCCAATTCTCAGATCACCTCCTCAATGACCGCCTGCCTGACATTCACACATACACAGAACTAATGACAGCCTTCCAGCGGGCCAACTGTACACTGCCCTGGAGGCACAGAGATATCTCGCTGCACGCCCATCAGTGTTCCTTCCTGCAGCTGCAAGCAAATATAACAATGCTCGAGATGGTGTTAGTTAAGATTTGGGACAGATTGGGCGACTTTTGGTTGAACTGGGCATAATTATATATCTTGCAACAGGATAACTGCTGTGAAATACGATCTGAACACCGACACTGAAAGACCGAGTGTTAGACCGAGCTCCTATGTCAGTGTTAAAATGATGATGTTAATGATGATGCCTCATCTTATTGATTAGTGGAAAGGTACATTTTCATCTTTCGTCTTCATCAAAGGCCCAGATTTGCTATATGCACTCAAGGGCTCAACATATTTTAATTCAATGGGGCCTTAACGTGAGGAGTTTGTAAGTCCTCCATGCATGTGTGGGTGTCCTCATCCTCGATACTCCATAGGTACAGAGGGCGGATAAATGGGTGGATGGATGGATGGATAGATAGAGGAAAGAGAGAATAAGAGTTGTTACTACCCCCCGTTGGATTTAAAGAGAAGTGCAATTGCATACTACATTGTCTGCTCCATATGAAGCTCCAACAGGCATTTTTGAACATTTAGATCCTCAAATGTGAACCAAACAAAATCAAGCAACAAAGCGATTAAAATCAACAAATGTAAGAGTGTGATGTAGTTAACTGTATTTTATCATGTGACCTATGACATGTTTGGTGATGTCTCGATCAAGATGTAAACATTCAACCATAAAAAGTGCATGACTCTGCTATATTTTTGTCTTGAGCTTTATGGCATTAGAACAAACCGACAGGAAAATGGAACGTTATACCCATTTATACAAAAAAAAAAGAAAAGCACATGTACACATCCATTCTGTATTTCTGCCTGTCTCCCTCACACACACACACGCACACGCACACACACACACACACAGCACTGTATAATGCATGAGTTTTTTCCATCCCGTTACACTTCAGTGTCACGGCAGTCTGGGGCATAATCACTGGCACATACACACACCAACACCTGGCTGGTAGTATTCAAACAGTCTGAGAAAGAAAAAGCCTCCGAGACAGACAGCATTCTGACACACATGTACGTAGAGACACACAGGTGGGTCACACGGGGGATTAATGAAGGATTCTGGTAAATGAGTGCTTCCTGTTAGAATGAGTTCACTTCATACAGTGAATGTGTGCGTCTGTGTATGTTGGGGGAGGGGAGGGTTCCTGGGTGTGGCCCCTTGTGTTGGTTCATGGTTATATAAAGACAAATCAATAAATAAACACATGTATATTACCACCGATGGGAAAATGCTAACGAGGTGTTTTTTTTATGGTATGGCCAAATATGGGAGGTTGGATGAGTGTAGCCTGGGGCTTTTCTCTTGTTCTATTACGGCCGTCCCTGAGGTCCACCTCTCCTAATGCCATGCGATGCAGCGCTGACAGCTACCTTCAAAAGCATCAGCAGGAGTGTGCAAAACAGCAGCCTCCCACTGCTCCCTTCTTTCTCTTTCTCAGGTAGAAAAAAAACACAGACACAGATGTAGATACAAAGGCGTGCACAAACAAGCGCTTATCTGCACGCACACACACACACACGTGCACGCACACATTTATATACTGTGAATTGCTCCCCCCGCTACCATCTACAGCCCCGTTCCCTCCTTTTCAGCACTCAGCAGCCACCCCTCCTCCTGCCTCCACCCAGCACCCTGAGATAAGAGCCTTCCCCTTAGGCAGCCAGGCAGGCTGGCAGTGGAAGGGACAGTCATGGATATGTTCTGCCTGCTATCTAATGAGCGTCGGAATGTCACCGTGGGCCTGTCTGCTGGTCCCAGCCAGCCACACAGCCGTACATGTGGAATCAGCACAGCGGCACAGTCGATCAAACAGCTGGCAGACAGTTCTGCTCTCTCTCCTCTCTCTCTCTCTCTCTCTCTCTCGCTCGCTCCCCCTCACTCCTGCAGTTCTACGCACCTCTCCCTGTCTATTTCTGATCCCAAACAAACACAAATGCTGTGCTTTATTGGCATGCATATCCTCTACTCCCCCTCACCCAACATCACTGACTTACACAGGCATCCAAATTAATGATGTAAGCAACCTCAGCCATAAATAACATGTCGCATCCTCCTTCTGGGTATGCGCTCAAAGTCTGTGCAAAGGTAATGCAGTGAAATAAGAGGACATATTGAGAAACAGCGAGAACAGTCGCAGAACAGTCATGCTGTGATCTAGTCTGACAAAAAAAAAAGCCGAAGAGCCGGGTTTGTTTCTTCTTATATTCTCTCACTCTCCCTCTCAAACTCTGCCTGGTAGTCTCTCCATCTCGCTACCTGCCTGGGTATACTTCTGAGTGTTGTCTCTACAGAGGACATCAAATCGCCTGCCTTCACAGAGACGCCGGGGTTGCTGCTCCATGCAGAAGTGTTTGCTGTCTCAGCTGTTGTGCAGGAGATTAGAAGATATCGGCAAGGAAGACGGGAGGAGAAATGTAGATAAATGATCGTAGTGTTCCGCTGTGCCAAAACAACATTGTCACTTTCATACAATATGTCATCTGTTTTGAGATTTGAAATCCTCCGAGTGAGGATTTGATCGTTGCCGTATCTTTGGCTCGGCACTGATGTTGATGCTAAATGCAATTTCCTCTGGTGCTACTTTTGGCTGGGTTGTGATAGTCATCTCCAGCCCTGTGATTGGGCTTTTAACAGTCTTCTTTTGTAATGGCCGTCTGACATTAATGGATGACACAATATACGAGTGAAGCACAACAGGCAGATTTGCCAACTCCATTTTCTCCGGTGCATCACATATTCAACAGACTGTCTGAAAACTGACAACATCATCATACATTGTTCACTATTCCAGCCATTCATATTTTGAGGACTACCACACACACACACAGACTGTCACCACAGAACAAAACTAAGTGATTTTCACCAGGAATCCATTCACCGCGTCCACACTCAGTCTGTCTCTGAGCATCTCCATGAAGGCAGTGTTTTGTTCCTGACTAATGTGATTATGCAGAGTCTTTCAACGATTCTTCGCCTGATCTCCCCCCCCCCC
>OMNV01007584.1:31347-105243 GCA_900303265.1 Brotula barbata
CCCCCTGCTTACCCTGCTCACCCCAGTATTTCATGGGGACCTGATATTGCCTATTGTTTGGGCAGGCGGCACTCCAAGGGCCCACAAACACAGTCTGCAAATCCAGCATATGTTGGTGGATAACGTTTTATGTGGACAGAAAGAGTTCAATAATATCATCATCCTCAGGAAAATCTCTACTGGCTCATGGGTGACATCACAGAGTACCAAGGTCTGATCTCTGGATTACTGGACATGCAGCTTTTAAACCTTAGAAGTTAAACCTCACGCTCCAACAGCTACCAGATGATTTTCTGTTTTCATGAATGCATTGGGGATGTCATTGTTTCGCATACATGGTGTGTGTGTGTGTGTATGTGTGTTTCTGTACCTTGGAAGTGGAAAGCTCTGGACTCGCTGTGGAAGCCCTGGACCTGAGTAACTCCATCAAATCCTTCTCCGAGCGTTAGTTCATCAAACACACTGATGCGCAGGGCAGGATCAACCCCAAAACCTACAACTTGGTATCAAACATACATACATTACTGTCATCGCTATGATCAGACAAGGACACCTCTGCTGCCATCAAAACAAGAAGATTAACCGGACGTTACTAAAATGTATGATCTGTAAGTTATTTTTCAAACACATAAAGCATCAAATCATTTTATCTAACCTGCATGGTGCAAGATATACAGCCGCTTCTCTACAGTCGTGTCCTGTTTCTTACCTGAGGCGGCGCAAAATATGCCGATAACCAGAAATAGCTGTAATAATCCCATTGTGAATGTGTTTGTAAAAAATTAGTCCATGTTTTGTCCACTTGTAACGGACAGACAGTATTGTTCAAACACACACGGATGATCTACAACGCTCAGGAGGTTCTTATTACCAATCCCAAATACTAGTCGGAGGCATCATCACAACTTTAGATGCCCAACGATGCGAAAAAAGGAGGAAAAATAATCACATCCGGAAGATTTAAAAAAAGAAATCTGTGAATATTATTCCATGTAACGCGGTTTCTGCTCCGTCAGCATCATCCGCCGCACAGGTGGGTAAGCGGGTACCAAAGGATGCAGAACGCGGAGAGGAGCCGAGGCTGCTGCTGCTGCTGCTCCAACGGCTCAACAAACGCCCCTCAGCAGCTGAATGAGAGCTGCACGGCCGCTTAAGCAGGAGGAGGAGGAGGGAAGGAGGGGGGTGGTAAAACAGAGCGGAAGAGAGGACCGAGGATGCCCCCTTGTGGCTTCATCTGGGAACGATGGTAGCAGCAGCGCCTGTTGAAAGCCTCCAGCAAACAAGGCCAAGGTGCGCCCTAATAATTCACTGCAACCCTGATAAAACATTCCAAATTTACTGTTACACTATAGAAAATTATAAACACATGGGGTTGGTATAAATCTGGATTACACTAGTCCAAAATATTACCTTTAATCAGGTCAAAATGAAAACGTAATCAGTGAGGTTTCAGCAAGTAAAGGCACAGTGGATTAATAGTAATAATGATGGTATATTTACATCTTGACTATGATTAATAATCTCAATCTTATAGCCACAGATTTTTTCAATAACAATGGAGAAAAAGTTGCATGTCTCACCATTTCCCTGCAAATACTGAAAACGTTGTATAATGGAAGTTATGACCTTCCCGTATAGGAGCAACATCCTAGACTGCTTTATTCGTTCATTTACAAGTAGCTAAGTCGCACAATAAAGCTGAAGTGGGGCTTTGTGACAGGTTGAATGAAAATGAAGTGAAATGGGCCGGCGGTCTGACTCAGCAGTGTTAATTCAATTTTTATAGAGCACAGATGCTTTGTGCTCGACATACGTGTGTTTCATGCTCTTTTATTTTTATCCTCTTGTATGGATGTTACTGAAGCAGCTATCTATCTATCGAGAGAACTCCAGCCAATCCCTGGATCACAGGGAAAGTCTTTTGTTGGTTCCAGACCCTCCATGGTGCTGGGCCCCTGATTGATGTATTTGTCGTCCCAGCGTCATCAACGCCTTTGATATCGTTCCATTTATGCCAGTAACATCTTCAGCTTTGCCAAGTGTGGATCATGCAAACGTTCTGACAAATTCGTCCATGTCTGCCAGCTATGCCAGGTACCTGTGTCATTAAAACAAAGGCAGGCCGCTCCGTGTGAGTCAGAGTATCACATCTGGATGTCTTCTGGGTTCACGCAGAGGCAATGTAATTACTCTGCATTGCCCACAAGTTGTCATTTCCTAAAGTGCCATTGGGAAAATAAAAGTCATTAAAGCCTCTGCCCAGCCAAGAATGGGAGGTAATAAATGCACACAGGGGGAACACACACATTCATTTCTTCTGTGAGCACACACGCACGGTCTCTCAGGGAAAGGACAGTGGAACAGTGCAAGTCCAGCTCCCTTTGTTCGTCTGTAAAAGAACCAGATGGGTGATGCATTACAGTGCTCTAGGGGACCCCCTCTCTTTGGCCATAATTGTGCCCTATAACGCCCTGACAAAATGGAATCACTTACAGAAGCTGTGCCAGGATCCAAATGAACAGCGAATGCTCTCTGTGGGCCCCCTGAGATTTGTGAGTTGCATAATTTCATGTTATATTGACCTTGCCTGTCTTTCAAAATTGCCATTTACAAGTGATATTAAGTGTTCAGCTCCAGTGATTTATTACATCTGTCTGCTCAGGTTTCTGTGTTTAATATTCATCCACACAGCTTCAACGTTTTATGATTTATTCAATGTGAACAACAAATGTGACCGAATGCAAACTGACAACAGAGGAGAACTACGTTGTGATTTGATCTGAAACATGAGTGATGTCATTACAGAGCTATCATTCATGTATAATCTGGCATTTGGTCTTTATGTTGTTGTTTTTTATCTTGATCAAGAAACTCCACAAACAATCAACAGAGTGCGATTAAATCACAGCGCCCTGATGATGGATGTAATAAATAATCCATGAAATATCCAAGTACTTCTAATAATCAAGTGGATGTCATTTTCACAGTGCCACCTAGTGTACACAGTGGTGAATTACAAACTGTATCAGAGCGGAGCAGTACTGAGGTACAACAGACAGTGTCACCCTTGTTCCATCCTCAGGCCTAATAAATGATGACTTAATACATGATCAATACAATGTTTCAACTGGAACATCATGGTAGGAAGAAAAATGAAAACAAACCTACCCTACAAAGGTGCAACGGTGTATGGAGTTCATAGTTGAAGGTTTATCTTCACACTGGTATTCATGATGGATCTGTTGAATATGTTTTAACATTATATATGGTGTTATTGTGTTCATTCATACAAATAACATCATAAGGGGACAGTGTGTGAATCTGGAATATTATACAAAAACATCCAGATAATTTAATAACACATGACAACCATTTGATGCCTGCACATTACATACACAACACTGTTTGGCACGGATGACTGTTGTCTCTTTGAACATCAAATGTCAAATATGACTTACTTTCTGTTTACCTATTGCAAAGATAAAAGATACAGATAAATCCGTTTTTGGCTATATGCATTTTTTAGACATCAGTGGAGCGCTAACCAACTTTGAAAAGCTTGTCTCACAAATGATCCCGAAACCACAGTTGAAAAGCGTTAAACGCCACACTCATCTCTTTAAACTGTGGTGAACGTGGTAATCTTTGCAAGTTTCATGTAAAACTTATGTGATGTCTTTGACTTCAAAGTCCATAAGCTGAGATATTTTTAAGAATCAATCTGTGGTTCTACATTGATCTTTTGCTTTTATAGACTATCTATGAGTGCAGTTGCATCACACAGCCACTCCCATTCCCCCTGGATCCTATTGTGAATGTGTGCAGTGAGCTGGCTCATTGTGTCCTCATGTTGAATAGGCTGCAGCCATTCACTCGGCATACAGAAGCTCATTAGAACTCTATAGACACACAATTGTGAGGCTCACATTAGAAACTTCCTCCACTGGGGCACAGACACCGCACACAAAGTGCCAGTTTGCTGCTAAGCTAAGCGCATTGTCTTCCTGATTCATAGAGTCTGGCCCTCCATTCACAATATTAAGTTCGAGTGGTGGAATATCAATTGTGTGTGCAATGGGCCGGTATCTTTTTAAGAGCTTTAGTGGGGTTAAAAAAGAGGGAAAGGGATCTCAGCTGGTCTGCAGAGTGCTAGTTTTCAACAGGGCCATTGTGAGGATCCTGAATGCGGGGTCTCCTGTTTTTTCTCTCCATTTCTAAGGAGAGATGCACTTCAAATAAATTCACATCAACTTGCTTTAGGGTGTTTCCAAGATCTCCTGTCTGAGAACAGGCTAATTATATTTCCCTCTCCTGGAGAGCTCTGTTGGAATCTGGCTAATTACAAAGTGGTGAATCTTAATGATGATATGCTCCCAGTGAATGCCTTTGTGAGAGTAGATTAAGCCCAAATGTCAGTGAACGCACCGAATTTTATGGTGTTGAGTTTTAATGAGTGTTGTTAATTTTGAAGCGTTCATCAACTTTTTACGCTTGCAGAGACAAACTGTTGATGAAAGGCGACTGCAAAGGAAATGAGACAATAAAGTCATGAAATATCCTCAAAGTTAGACAGCCTACACTGTAAAATGTGTCCTGACATTTTGATTAAAATACTTAAGAACAAGTATCTTTTTGACACATCCAGTTAATGGCATCAGAAATAAGTCTGTGTTCCCACTCGCTTTGTGTCTCTGTGCCAAATAAACAAAAGGTTCTACTCTGACAAAACCAAAAGCCTCGGCACATCATCACAGCCACTGTCTATGAGAAGCATGTTAACACCAATTCGCTACACAAAGGTAGATAGTGCACACAGACGTGCCAACACTCATGTGACAGAGCGCCCTATGCCTGCTCCACCAGTCTGAGGAATAAAACCTCAAATTTGATTACAAGCAACCTTTGGCTTCCTGGCCATCACACAATAGGCTGAGCTGTCTGGGCCAATTTCCATGCTCAGCATGAGGTATCTACACCACAGACCAAGCCCCCCCACCACACCACCACCACCACAGCCATCATGCCGACCAGCATGGATATGCCTGTTTACTGTGCTTAAAACGTGCTTTCGTCCTCTTTCCATTATGATGTTGGAGATCATTAGCTGGAACTATTGCCAGAGTGTGAAAGGTAACAAAAGCCTCTCATTGTTTATAGTCAAATGTGTGTGTGTATGTATTTAAGGGGGGAAAAACACTTGGTCACAAATTAGTTCAACTGCTCGTCGTCTGATAAAGAGCAGTGTTTGTCTGTCTGTCTGTGCTGCCGTGGGACAAACTTGTCTCCTTTTCCAATTGAATCAAAAGAAAAAAAAACCACAAAGGGCAACAACAACATTAATGCCAAGAAGAAGAAGAAAAGTGTGCAAAATTTAATTTTTCAAAACAGCACAGTGCATTTTCAGTATTTTCTGCGACAGCATTACAGATGAGGACTAAATTAGGTAATCTAGAAAAACAATGTCAGAGAATGTTCTTGTTGTATTGAGAATGTGGTAATGCAGCTTCCTTTTTATGGAAAAAACAATAATAATGCTTTTAACAAAAAAAAATATTTGACATACGCGAAATTTGACTAACTTTTTGATTATTCTACAAACAAAATCACACCCTCTCTGAGCAACGTTCTTTGGATTAAATAGACATAATAACATTGCAAATGAGCTGGTAAGCATCCGATAGCTGTGGGGTTCTTATGAGACACAATGGAGCTCTGAGGGAGGCTGGAGAAAAGAGAAAACTATTTACTACTGGAGAAGACTGTTTGGTGCATGTTAAACTTTGGCCAGCAGTTCATTGTCTCTGGTGTCTATCATTTAATAGGCTAGTTGACGTAATGAATGAGCCAGACCCACCTTCTGCCACTCTAGAAAGGACCCCGGCCTTATCTGAATTGAGAAGCACATTAGAGCCTCTCAGCCAATCACGGCACAGCTCTGCAGCAAAGTGCAGGCCCGAAAGAGGAAGAGCAGGGAACTTTTGTTTTCTTCAGAGTTTAATGAAGTTGGCCTGGTCACTCAAGAAGGAATTAAAGGAGAATTTAGTGTCACTGAGCTGTGACTGCTGAAGAGGGAGTTGAAGTGTTTGGGTCACTGTGTGAAGAGGATGGTCTCAGTTCAGAGCTGCATGAGGAGGAATATGGCTGGGTCTCCTCCTGCTTTACCAGGTTTCGGGAGTTCGGGAAAGAGTTTTCTAATTGACAATCTGCTGCAGGCACAGACATCTCCTGCCCGTGCCGAAGGGATAGAAGGTGGGCATCTGAGGCGAGCAACATGTGAACATCTGAGGAAAATCTGGGGTCCACAGCATGGGGCCTACCAGAGCCAAGCCCAGGATCCCCACCGCGTCAAAGAGATTAGAGGAACCCTCCTGCCACACTCAAGTAAGATTATTTTGTATTTAAGATCATTTAATATCCAGTTCATGTATGCAGTCATAAAACTACCCTTATGGCTACGCAAATACAGGGCAGAAACTTTTTTTGCCTTGAGAAATTTAAAATTAAAAAAACAAAAAAAAAAACAGTTTATATTAAAAGGTCTGAAAAATAAAAAGATCTTAAATATTGAGATATTTTCCTTTTTTTAATTGAAAATTATTTGCGTGTCTTTATTTTAATAAGATCTGAATCTTTTTCTCAGTTTTAAACGGACATTAATTAATTAAGCTAACAGTGCACTATGTAACGGATAGTGTAATAATTATTGTTTAATAGCTTCTTGTATTTAACATTAATGCAGAATAAACTAAATTTAGAAAAATCCCAATGAAACATAAAAAAAAAAATCTAATTACAAATTTACAAGCTCGTATTAATCTAAAATTTTTGTGGGTCTGTTCTAAAACAAAATATGAATAGTATTAAGTTAAGCCATTTAGGTAAGTTTGTGTAATTTACAATCATTTTTGCAATAATTTTCCTTCAGAAATAACATACAGGCACAAACAGAATAATTGTTTTCAGTCTTGTAAATCATAATGCGCGCAATGTTTCTGTAGATTTTGCTATAATAAAACGCTGCAGAATTCTAGTCACTGGGAATAAATATAATTTAATAATTGTGGCATACTCAGAATTGTATTTTATTTTTCCTACTTTATTTTCCATATCAATTATTATAGTTTCTTATATGAGTAGTTAGTAAAGAAGATTTTTGTGTCAACATATCAGATATAATCAAATAACAGTAAAACAAATTCCACGTAAATTTCATCACTTATAGCTAAAAATATAGAAGGGCACCAAACAAAAACAGGAAATGTCCTCAACAGTTGGTTGTGATCCAGGTAGAGTACGTATGGTCCACAGCGGATCATATCTGCCCCACCTGGCAACCACATGACAATATCTCAGTCTCTCTCTCTCTCTCTGCAGGTGTGTTGAGCAGTGTTTTCCTGCAGAGCCCACAGTATCTGCTGGCATGCTGTGGTGGGTCCAGCCCCCCTCCTGCCTTCTCCAGTGAGTGTTTTATGCCTCATCAGCAATGCCTCAGCTCCTCTCTAAGCATTAGCAGCAGGGTCTCCCATCCCCTGCACAGCTAATTACAGATGCAATGCCAAAGAGCTAATTCTCCGCTCAACTCTGCACAGCTCTATTCATAACCATTCACGGCTGTTTAGGATGGGGAAGAGGGGTGGGCTGAAGGGCTTTTAGAGCCCCTGGGGCCCCCATTTTGTACTTGCAAATACACACTTTCACTGGCACAAATATGCAGAGCTAATAAACATCTTGTCTTCTGTCATATTAAGATTATAATTACCAGGTGTGGTTTCTTAGTGCTGACCAGGGTGGATTGTTCCATAGCTCAGCATTCCCTCTGCACATTAATAAATTACAGAGAAACACACAGTCTCGAATTTAGTGTACAGGTTGGATTAAATTTGAAAATATGCAAAATATTCACAACTGTACTTGAAGCACATTATTTCTATACTGAATTCCACGACATAATTCCGTGCATATTATACAGTGCGTGCTTAGAGTTCCATAAGTGTGTATTTACTGAGTGTTTCTTGAGGCAGTACTAATTAGGATAAAACAGGTGTTTATCTCAGTTTCCTATACTGGTTGTTACTTTTTGCATCCTATGACTCCAGTCAGCGGTGGTCTAAAACAGCCCTCATGCTCTCGCTCCCCAGAGTCTTCTTAGTGGGCTGACATTTTCCCACAGTGCCCAGCAACACAACAATGCCATGTATGGCCGTGACCAATCTGCACTTTCACTCCACCATCCACACGCGACCTCACTGCAATTTTTCACTGCAGCAATGAACTCGGCTGAGCACAAAAAAACTCACCCATTTCTCTGCCGAAGAAGGCTGGACGAGGAACAACCCCCGGCCATTGTGTGGCTAAAGAGCTTGGCTCACCGACCCCCCTCCTTTCTCCTGTCCTTCAACTCTCCCATTGGAGACCTCTTGACTAGGACATAAAGCATTCAATGAAAGTGACTTTTATAGACTTAATCGAGCTCATCTTCACATACAAACTGGCTTCATACCTGCAAGTGAAAAGATTTATTGTTGAGCCACTGAGCCACCGAGTAATGGCATTTCCATTGAACGGTTCCATTGTTGGTGTTCCGCAGGGCTCTATGGTTGGCCCACTAGGAGAGACACACACGTTGCCCAGGAATGACCTGGTAATCAGCTATTTAAGTGGAAAGCATTGAGCCCCAATAGAGGGGTGAGAAGCATGTCCAAACCTGTTATGTGCTCCCCGGAGGTGGTCTATGTGCAGATTTGTCGTACAGCTTAAAAAGGCAAAGTTGAATGGATAGGAAAAATTGTTCCACTTGACTTTTGTTGTGCGTGCACCTGTGAGTGAGGCAGCGTGGGATTGCTCCTCACAGTTCACCAAATCCCCTTTTCTACAATTGAAATGGTTTTCTATCCTCTTTAGTCACCCCCAGTTTGTTAAATTAGACAGATCCAGAAAAAAGGAGTGAAAAGCCAGTGATAAAGTGAGAGTGACAAAAACAGGCATCATTTGGAAATGAAAACGTAGTAAATTCGACATGGTTTGGTAAGTGTGTGCACTTTGATTGTCGTGCAAGCAGATTTTGTGCTTTAGATTAAATAATATTCTCAGTTAAAATGACATATAGTTAGGTGGTTATGTCCCATTTATCTACACAACTGCCTTGCACATACGCACTTTTACTAACTATATGTTTTTCTATTTCACTATTCAGAGGCCCCAAACATCAGACTCTGGTCTGCTGATATAAGCCCTAAATCACGCAGAGGGATTCTAAGGAGGGCTGTGTTCTCAGAGGAACAACGCAAGGAGCTGGAGAAAACATTTCGGAGACAGAAGTACATCAGTAAGACAGACAGGAACAAACTGGCTGCTGATCTCAGTCTCAAAGAGTCACAGGTAATTAAAGGTGGATTAATCCTACTACAGGCCTCATTAATCTACATACAAATTACATTAATACATGACTCTGTAATTATGGAGTACATTATTATTACAAAATCTAACATGATTAGAAAGTAATGGTGTACATGAAAGTGAACAGGCAAGAAAACAACTTTTAACACGTGTATTCTCCTGTCACTAGGTGAAGATCTGGTTCCAGAACCGTCGCATGAAGTGGAGAAACTGTAAGGAGAAGGAAGTTCATAATACTCGCTCTCCGATGGACGAACTCATGGCCCGGGGCCTTGCTCCAGACGAGGACGCACCGTCATCGAAAAACACTAAATTAGAGAGACCCACACCACAGAATACTACCAGAGACACATGAGGGTTTGAAAGAAAGAGTGAAAAGTAAATTAAGGAACCAGTGACTCTCTTATATCCACAAAGTCCCCTCTAATTTCCAAGTGTGTCAAAAAAAGTTGTAAGACAGAGGGTGTGAAGAATAAATGGATGAACAACACCATGTGCAAAGACTAACATAACGCTCCCTTTACTTGCAATGCTTCTAACGGTTTTGTTGCATTTAATTAGGTTCAACTGCTGGGTTAATTATCTTACTATGATCCACTGGCTTCAGTAAGCAATTTCATGGTTATTACACTGACGCGTCTTTCAAGAAAAGATTACCACTCCACGATTGTCACGGCAATCATTTAAAGGACAAAATAATCCCTTCATTTACTTTGTCACATCAAATGTTTTTCACTAATTGTTCATGTTTGGTGAGCTTTAAACTAATACTATGCATATAATTCATACCCCCCAAATGTCACCGAGTATTTTTGTAAATATTTTTTAAAACAGAAATTCAATACATTGTAAATAAACAGTTTTGAAAAAAATCCTGATTTTCTTGTGTCTTGTTCATACTGAAAACAACATTTACAGTGAGTATTACATGTACAGACAATATTTCTATAAATTCATTGAATGTGCTAAGTTTCTCAAACATTTTAGTGTATGTTTAATTATTTTCTTTCTTTTTTAAACTTTAACATGCTGCATGCTAAAAAGGAAAATATTTCAATTACTTACAATAATACTATCTCAATTGGCACAGTCAATACTACAACACACAGTGCACCATGCATAAATTACAATAACTTTGCATCAAGAGATCAAGAATAGAAGATATGAAGTATAGCTACACTAACTTAGTTGAACGTAAAGTACTAACAGTCCACTTCAGGGAGAGTGGTACACTTGAGGATACGGAGGTAATTCTTAACTTTGTTGGAGTCTCTGCGGAAGCAGTAGAGTAGATCATGGTGGCCCATGGAGCCCAGTCCTCCTCGTTTGTAGGAGGAAAAAGCAGAGGAGGGAGCAAGTCTCTCAGGCGAAATGTAGCCCAGAGAGTTACTAATCACTCCCTGTAGGTTCATCTGGGGAAGACGGACAGGATCAGAATTAAAGACAATGAATTTCTGAATTCAACGTTGGCATGCAAACACATTTGACTTGAATAAAAATATGAACAACACATGCACAAACTCAGCAGCAAGGACTGAGGTGGACCGTACCTTCTCAGCCACTTTTGTCACTCCTTTCCTCAGCTGTTGCACCATATCGCTTAGCTCCATCGCCTTGTTTGAGCTGTAATGGTTGAAGTCTTGATTTTGATCCACAGACATGCTCCGGTACAGCTGTGATAAAGGGTCACCCCAGGCACCCAGCAGCCTCAGGATCACCTCTGTCAGCTCCTCTCTCTGCAAGAGAAATCACTTTAGCCTATTAAATGACTCGAATCAATATAAATCCAGCTAACCTACGAAGAGTGACAATATCTGACAAAATGCAGTGAGAATACTGCATTTTCATGCATAACCAGTCATAAATAACATCAACAACTTAAATGCTCACTCCCAGCCTTTGCGCATTCTCTTTGTCATCAGGTGTTCGTATATCATGAGTGTGGCACTTCCGCCTTCCGATGAGGTTCTTACTGGGAAAGAAATGCTCCTGTGTGGATGAGATATGTGATATGAGATTACATAGAAACTATGGTAACATAGTTCCTTCCAAAAACAGTTATTTATGTGAGGACCAAACTCACAAAGTCAGAGTGCAGATCACTGGAAAAGCCATGCATCCTTGACGACTGCTGTATGACCCTCTCAAAGAGCTCTGCCAGGGAAGAAACGTGGCATTCAGCCTGTCCGTGGACACAAATCGGAGCTGTGCCAACCCTGATGGCAAGGCTCAGGCACACCATTGTGATGACAGCCAACCAAACTGTGGAATAAATATTTTTTAATCACCAAAAAACAAATAATTATTTCCTATAAATCAAAATTTTGTGTCAGATTATTGATCTTACCCCTTTCCATGATTTCCCTGTGGTAACAGGCTAAATGACTAGTACAGCTCTCTTATGAAGACTAAGTACGGCTATGATGATGTCATTGATTAAATAAATGAGGTCATAGACATGGGCTAAAAATGCAACTCGCTCTTTGCGTGTCACATACTTTGCTCCGTACCAGACTAAACTAAACCAGGCGGAAGGTTATGCACTGTAGACATTCGCCAATTTAAAGCAATATAAATTTGCACATAGAACTAAGATGAGGCAAAATATCTTTGTACTTTAACAATAAATTTAAAACATTGATCAACTATTTTAATTGCAAATTTGACATCTAAGAACCCTCCAAATAAATGGCAGTCCAACCCATGTTCTTCTTTCTTGAACATTACACTGAAAAACACTGATCAAATGTCGCAATTTTAAATGCAATTGTGGCATTTAATTGCACTAAATGAACTATTGTTGCTGTCCCCTACGGGAAAACTCATCTGGGAGATAACTGGAGCATGGCAAAGAATATCAGTCAAAGATTATAATTTCCAAGAATTATGCACATATAGCTCAGCTCATCATGGCCACTAACAGCAGTAGACCTATATATGCATGAGGTATATATATATATATATATATGAATGAAATGAATGAATCTGTCAGCCCTTTACTGTTTCACAGCCCAAGAAATGTCTGTTCAGGCCAATTCTAAAAACAAGGCTATTAAAATGTAAACGGAGTAATTTGTCCTCTCATTAGCTCTGTATGGCTCAGCCTTTGTGACATGCTGTCTCCTGTAAATGCAGTCACGCGTCAGGGCCATTCTATACAATATATAAGAACCAATGCCAATTTATAACTGCTCAACTCAAGGTTTCAGAAAAAAAAAATGTCTTGGATTTTATTTTACATGTTTGAATTCATTATCAACTGTCAGTGATTTTGGCCTGTGTATGGAAAGTAATTTGGAGCAGAACCCACCTCAGGGCATGTATGGCAGCAGAACACATCTTCATGTGGTTGCCATCTTGTGGTGAGTCTGATTCAGACTGAGGGTAACAGATTTCTAAGCCCCACACTATGTGGCAGTTGTGGCTTACTTGGTGCCCGGGGCAAAACAGCAAGACAGAAATCGCCCCTTATCCCAACAAACACTTAAAATACAGTAAACAATAGGAAAGAGTTAGTTAGGACAAAATCGCACACTTAAAAACCATAAATGAAGCAACTTTTCTCCATGAGGTACAGTGCCAGGGTGGTGCTCCCCATTTTTTTAAAATAAGGCAACTGGATGGTGTGATTCACTTATTAGGGAATCACACTACTCAGCCTCCCTGGGAAAGTCTATGCCAACGTGTTAGAGGGGAGACTCCCACCCTCAGTACAGCCACTGCTTCCCCATATGGAGAGGAGTCAGCTGAGGTGGCTTGGGTCTCTTACAAAGATGACCCTAATGCCTGCCTCCCTTTGGCGATGTACCTGGCAAGTCCAACTGGGAGGAGAGCCCAGGATAGAGCCAAAACAGAAATTACATCTCCTGGCTGGGAATGCCTGGGCAGAGCCAAGGAAATACTAGCGAGTTGCGTGGGAAAGGGACATCCGGGCTGCTCTGTTGATGCTGTTGCCACAGTCAACCTTACCAGGAGCGAGCTGCTTAGAAAATGAATGGAATGATGGATTAGTGCAAGCATGCATAAGCAGCAACACTCATATGTGTGCCTTAAATCAAAGTCATCACAGTGTCATCACTCGTTAGTGCATCATTGACACACTAATGAGTGATAGAAAAGTGACATTTATTTCAGTATCAAGCGTGGGTGGCTGATCCACTTGCCATGCCAGGATCTGCCATTTATTGCCCACATACAATCATTGATGAAGGAATATTTCTCTCTTAACATCTTCAATATCAGTATCAGGCAGGAGGAATTTCACATCGCAAAGCAATTATTTTATTTAACGTTTTCCAATTATACTCCAATTCAAATTCTTCATAAATACAGAAATATTCATATACAAAATAGAATATACAAAAAAATACACTTAACACTATGTACAGTTTTTGAGTGCATTCGATTACTGTGTGCTATCCACTACAATGAACAACCAAAGACAGCAGAGGGGATTGCTGCCTGAGCCCAGCTCTGTTCATAGATTAATTTCCCTTCAGCTTCCAAGACATAATACTCATTTACATAAACACACAAAGTTAAGAAACTCCCTCAACAAGTTCCTTGTTGTGGTTCTATAGGTTCAACATCTATGATGCTTCCATTTACGCATAGCAGCGGCAATGTTTGCATCCTTTTTGTGCCAAGGGAAGAGGCGAGTGAGAGCTAGGCTGCCATCGTACTGTACTGCACCAGACAAAATGTAAAACTGTGCCCTTCCGGGGCGCACAAGGGTTTGAGCACAACGAAGATTGATGAGGAGCCACTGCTGGAGTATGTGCTGGGTGTCATAAGGGAGCAGAGGTCCCTGTCGGATGAACTCAACCCGACCCTCAACTTCAAATTCTGGCTCTCCCATGGGGAGGCGACGGCGGTGAATTCTGGCAGTAACAGCTGTGGAGAAGAACAAAAATCAAATTATGCATCTGTTTGGGAGAAATAATTAGTAAAACTAATGAACCTGATAGATATTTAAAATGTGGTTTATATATTCATCAACACTTTATTTTTAATTTGAATTAATCTAACATGAATAAACACTGTTAATTTTCAAACACACCCAAAGTAGACAAAAATTAGAACATGGTTTCTTTTACTTACCAAAATCATGCTGGCAAAAGACATCGAGGACCGTTTTCATTACAGGAGACTCTTCCACCACTGGGCAGTTTTGGCAAGCAGGTTTGGGTAAATCTGTCATACAGATTTTAGACAATCATTAATTCAGGAAACATGCATCTGCCATGCATCTGAATAACTTTATGGAAGTCTATTCTGCAAGTGGGATAATATCAGTAGAATTCAAGACAATTGTAATCAAATAACCAACATGTGAACCATACATACCTTTGGCAAAGTGGCTGAATTTTGGGGGCGGCGAGAGGCACATGTCTTCTTGGTCAGGGAATCGATCACAGTTTAGTGCCTCTGGCCATGGGTGCCCCTGGCAGGCAAGGACAGGGGCACAACTGTCCCTCACTGCCACACACAAGCTACGACATGGCTGGATAAAGCTGTGGGCAAGGAAACACGTTGCTCATTGACAGAGGCACTCGGACTGCAATGGCAATAAATGGAAAAGACGGCTCTGTGTTGAATTGAAGTCATTAAAAATGTAAAAAAACCTTACGTGTCAAGACAAACTGGAGCAATCAGGGAGCAGAGAAAAGCTTGGGCCTGAGGATGGCAGCCGGTCTGCAGCAAAGGTCTCCAGTCCTCTGAGCGTGGGACCACTTCGCCTTCCAGGTTACTGTGGCCCAAAAAATTAGGCAGCCGCATCTCCGAGTACCCAACATCTTTGCAAACCTTCATCTGGTTGGGGATAGCTACACAACGAGTGGACTGGCCCATGTCAAATGACATCACTGGAGCAGCCACGGCCAGGAGCGATACCGCAAAGAACACAGCCATACTGATGATCTAAAATCCTGAGTTTCTCCCAGACAAATTCACCGTTACCAAAGTTGTTTGCTGTGAGAGGGATGCTACCTCTGTGCTGCCTTTACTGACTGTGGCCTGCCTTTTATACAGCGAGGTCAGCCAGGCCCATCAGTCTGTTAGTCTGTTATCAACTACCTATCAAGACGCAGAGACGATGTGTTTGGAGACAATGACTTGTTTTGAGATGACTGCAGACGGGGGGGTCGTAAGTAGATTGAGGGTGTGTGTGAGTGTGTGTGCGGGGGTCACAATGGGCAATCACAGCTTTCACCAAGTAAAACCGAGTCGAGTTTGAGTCAGATATCGAAAAGTGAAAGATAAAATAATGCTGCACTGAATTTTAAAAAAAAACATAACTTACAGTGTTACAAAAGCTGTCAATTTGTCAACTGTAAAACAGAGGAAGAAGTTTGACATCATAGTTTTAAAGCAAAACACCAAACCAGCTAAACTGCATTACAAGAAAGAGGGGATATGGCAGAAAGAGTGTAGCAAGATGACAATTGGCATCTGATTGACTTGAAACCTAATATGACAAATCTGTGTGGGTATGTTCACAATTTTTATTTTCACTAGATCTAAAGTCAAATAGCAAAACTCCCGACAGCTCCCCTGCCTCATTCAAATTGTATCCTTCAAAGTTCACCAGCATTGTGGAAGGCGCATTTCTGAAGTTTATGAAGACAGACAGGCAGGCTCCATAATATTGTTGGTCTCTTTCATGTGTCTCAGCTTCCTAATTGGAGGGTTTTATCAGCAGAGTCTCTAACTCTCATTAGCAAAGCAATGTCTCTTCTGTCTTGTCTATCTTTGATCTGCCAGTAACACAAATCCACATCCGTATGCTATATACAAACCCACCTCTCTGTGCTCTTCTGTCTGATACACGAGCAAAAAAATAAAATAAAAAATACCATGATGGCACATAATGAACTAAAGATTAAAAAAAACAAAAAAAAACTTTGTGCACATTCCGGTCTGGATTAGGTCATAATTTTTAGTGTAGTGTGCTGTTGTAAAAATCCAAATTCACAAGATCTGTATTTTGATGTGTGATTACAAGTCACATTATTTGCGACAAAATCTAAACAAATAAATAAATCAAATGATATGTATTTACTAGCATGGACATGTTGAGCAGCAGAAAAGAAAAAAAAACGCTAATCAGGCCAAGGACGGAGTGGCTCTAAGATTGTCTGATTCTCTCGGTCTCATGTCTCTTCCATGTCAAACCACAACAGAAGTCCATTAGAGTTTAACGGTGTTTGTTTGATGTCGTCTGTCTCCTAGCTTAGATGTGCATCTGCCGTTTATGCCTCTGGGCCTTGCCCTCATGAATCGAGAAATCTGTCTATCCCAGCCAGCCAGTGATGGCCACCATGGCTTCAGACATACTGAGCTAAAAGCCCATTCTGACTGGCCCCTCTCCCTTTCTGTGCCTGTATCACATCCCTGTCTCCACCAAGGACTACACTCATACAGTCAGCCAGCCAGGGCCCTATACTTGCCCCAACCAAGCCAGCCTTTATGGCCTGATATGATGAGTGGAGGTTGGTTCCACGTCGGGTAGACGAGTACAGCCCATAAGAGCGGTCTAACTGGGCAATTAGAGTCACAGACCAATTTGAGAGAACAATAGGACCACACGTTTAACAAGCCCCCCCTGCCGATAGCCCAGCAGGGGTCTGTTGTTTGGCCTAATGGCCGTCTTGTAGACACTGTATTTGTCTTGGTAATTGGTTGCCTACCCCTGCCTCAGTTCACATGGAGGTGGTAGGGTATAAGGTGAACAGCTGGTCACCTGTCTGTCATATAGACTATATAGCCAAGACACCTTTCTCCCAAGACACTAATACTGTAAGCTAATTAAACTTTGTACAAATCAAAGGTCCTACTGTGACAGTTTTTCCTACGCTATTCTTGTATTTCAGCCTGATACATAAGAACCTACAGTTAAAAAGAAAAATCCAACTAAAAGTAGAAGTCACGTTATGTCAACAGACCAGAGCAGGAGGACAGACTGCTTTATGATGTAATAAATCATATAATACTAATTCTGAGGTTTATGGAAGAACTAGATCATTGGTAAAGCCCGTATTTGGATTCTATTGGCAAATTCTCTAACACGCACATCCAAAAATAAAACAACTTGAAATTGTACAAGCCTAAAGCATCAGCTACAAACTATCACTGGAACAACAATGCAATGAGTCACCTGACGACACCAGCACCTCTAGTCCAGATGCTCTCAGTAAATCTCTGAAGGAATCCACTAGAATACTTAAATAAATAAGTTAAATTAGTCTGGCGTTTCTATTTAATAACATATTTAGCACTGACACTGAAACAGCAGGAGTAACACCTGAGGTACACATCAAAGACAACAAGTATGTTTGGCAATGAAGGGTGGGGCGGACTGGGTGTCTGAGCTGGGCTCCCTTGTAGCACGGTACACTCAGATAAAAGCTGTCTCCTGCCTGCACATAAAGACTCATTAACTGAAGAAACTGAAGCCCCATTTGCCCCTTTTCTCTTACTTCTACTCCCCCCCCCTCCATCCTGCTGGGCTCCACTAGGACTGACAGTCCCCTTTTAGACTGTCAGTAGCACTCAATTGTCACATCCAGTCTCCAAGCCTTGTGGCAGACGTTGCCACGCCGAGGTGTGCAGACAACTTGCACTGGAAATTGCAAACATCTGGATCCACTCACAATGTTAGAAGAGTACAACAAACTGAACATACAATGACCCACTACAATATTTCTCAAAAAGGGCAAAATGTCAATGAAATGTATAAATACTATCCAGTATAACCTAGATGCTACATTACCACTGTAAAATACTGACTCACTAAACATTGTAGAGCCACAATGATGTAATTCAGAATGATTAATGCTTTATCTGGTATAGGAAATTTAAAATCATATGCACAGTCAAGCGCATAGGCTTATTAAACAAGGAATAGAGGTAATCATTCTTCATCTTCAGCTTTCTACTTGGACTTTATATTTATTTTTACCTCACGTGGAAAAGCATGTCTCAAAATTTACAAGTTTCTCTAATGAAAGGAATTCAAATGACACTGATGAAGAAAAACACAAAAATTAAATAGTTAAGTCTGAGGTACGTCACCATTAATGATGGCCGTCACTGGCAGTTGTATGGAAGAAAGAAAATGTAAAAATTAGAAATATGCACACAAATAGTATTTTTTAGATGTAAACAACAATCTTAGCAGGATTTTTTCTAAATAAATATAATTTGCTAGTTATATATTTCAAAAAGGAAATTGAATCAGAAATTCAATAATTTGTATCAAGTATAAATTTTAAGTTGGTCATCAACGGATTAATACTATATCATATTGATTTGACAGTTACCACACATTTATTGATATTATTTGATACATGTTGCTTAAGTAGGAGTATACAGGTCTACATTGGCAGCATCCACTGGTACCTTTCAAACGTGGCTTTGTGGCACTAAGACACGTTTCTCTTACGGCAAGCTTAAAATTCTTAGAAAAGCCGCGTCTGCAATGATAACCGCAAAGAACTATAATGATTAAGGAGAATGTGATGGCCTGTCATTTTAAGCCTACATGCAAGAGTCTCTCAGAGCGAGAGGGGGGTCGCAGCCCAGGAATGCCCCATTCAGGAAACAGTACTGAAGTAGAGCCATGAAGCATGGGTCCTGGAAAGAAATAAAGCATTCAAACAGACGTAAGAATGTTAATACTGGTTGGATGATGCACTAGTATCAAGCGTTATCATAGTGTGATTCATTGCTCTCAGGCTTTACATCACAAGACCCTTCAACTCCAGTAAGTGTGTTGACAGTTTTTCCATAGCTTCAGAAATTTTGAATGAGAGAAAACTTTGGGTAAGGATACAGTTGTGTCACTCACCCGAATGAGAATATGAGGGTTTCCAACAATTATGAGTAGAGCTTTTGCACGAGTTATAGCAACATTGAATCGTTTAGGGTTAGCCAGAAAGCCAAGCGCACTCTGCAAATCATCACTCTGGATTGATTCATTTGTGCGCACCTACCAGAAAAAGATAATAAAGAACATTATTTAAAGCCTAATTGCCATATTAACACAGACAATTAATGCTACTCTGCATCAGTCTCTCTGGGGTTGTGGTATTTATTTTGACCACCATGGGGAGCCAGAGGTTCCATGATAGAAGTTACTCATCAAAGATTGTGCCACAGTACTGCCTACCACTCGCTCAAAAAAAAAAAACCCCACCTCACTACAATTTTCTTGTCTTGTACACAATTTGTGAACTTTTGAATTCCACCAGATCCTTGATTTTCAAAGCATGAGATTTTAAAAACAGCTAGAATGTTCCTGATGTCCAACGTCTTTTTTGATACGCATAATGGTTGTAGGGTGCTGCCCCATACCCCTACACATTTCAAATATGGTTATACCAACAAACAATACAGAGCCTCCAATGCTTGTGATCCAAAATGTGTCTAGTTTTGTTTTAGTTTCAAATGTGCTGGATAGCTCCACAGAATCAGATGTTATCCAATTGCTCAAATCCATTTATAAGAAATTACATTCATGTTCAAAGTTTTTGTACGTTTTCACTTACTGTGGACATGATGATGACAAGGAACTCTTGTCCTTGAAACTCTTCCACAGAGCCCACCTTGATGTCTGACAGGCCCACCTTGTGCAGCAGCACACGAATCTTCTCGCACTGAAAGGGCATAAGAAATGAATACACACATGGATTAAAAAATGTTTGACCAGCTTTCTGATTAATTAAACACCATTTATTAAGAGACCCTGAGAGAGGAATGTAAAATGACGCACAATTTGTTCTTTTTGACTACGCTACAACTTACCTACAATCAATAAAAAAACACCAAAAAAATAACCATGACATACAACAAACAGCTGAGCTATTTTGTCTTACTTGCTTCTTGTAGGGTGCGATGATTCCAATATGAGCAGCATCTACAGGGTTGCAGAGCTTCTTAGCCAATTGGCAGCAGTAGAGCATGACCTGCACAGCCTCCACAGGGTTGAACCACGATGGGTTGTTGCCCTCCCTCATTTCTGTGCCCTGTGGCAAAGCATAATTAATGCACCATACCTGAATGACTGTGTTTCTTATCAAAGCAACAATCTTAAAAAACCTGCATTTGCTTACTTACCATTAGTATAGACACAAAATGACTGCAACTACTATAACATTACCAGGTTAGTGCACGTTTAAAATACATCACAAACACCACAATCAAATAGAAATCGGCATAAGTTGATGCTGGTGAACTCTAAATAACATTCCTAAATTATGCAATTAAAAAGTTGATTTAATTAAGCTTGTAAACACTTTATCAGCTCATGATCAGTGTGATTATTCTGCTCATCACATTCTTTGTTATGAATGGTCCAACAATTTTAATGTTTGAAAATGCTGCTCCCTTAATAGTATCTGGTGCACATGGGATAACAACTAGTACTCAAAATTCATCATGCACAGACCGCATTTAAAAATTTTAAGGCCCCT
The DNA here is from genome assembly GCA_900303265.1 of Brotula barbata. Taxonomy (NCBI): domain Eukaryota; kingdom Metazoa; phylum Chordata; class Actinopteri; order Ophidiiformes; family Ophidiidae; genus Brotula; species Brotula barbata. Next base: position 52,215 of record OMNV01007584.1, read on the forward strand.
CACCCGGACACCATGGAAGATGAGTGGGAAACCTTTTTTGGGCAGCTTTTTCCAGTGACAGAGGGAATCCACTATGTCCTTTGGGGCTTTAACACACAGTTCTCCCTTGTAGAAAAGTTTGGAGGGCAGTGTGAGCAAGGCCTCATGAGAGCGGTAATTGTAGATCAGCTTAGTAACCTAAGGTAGTAAGAAACAAATCTGAGCATATTAGAAAAAGGCAACACTAAACCAGAAGTCTTCTGTTTTTGGTGGAACTATTTATACTCATTGTATTAGTACCCTAGTAGTGACCATACAAATACACATTAGCATTTTAGCCATGCAGTACAAAGTGACAATGTGAAATACAGCAACTACATAGGCTACCCTGGCGTCTGAAAGAAAGAAAAAAAACTATGGTTAATGAATACACTGCACCAACCAGTTTAGGATTGTAACCCCACTCCTGCCGAGCGTACAGGGGGTTGGCCATCAACCTCTCCAACAAGGACAGCCCCAGGCCAAAGGCGGAGGCCAGCTTGGACTTCATTATAGGCCCAAGCTGACAGGGATCTCCAGCCAACACTATCTATGCAGGTAGATTTTTAAATGTCAATATTAATTCCCATTTATCAATTACAAATGTTACAATTTCATATTTTCGTCTTTTTCATACATTTTGTTACATGCACCTGTAATTGAATAGTTTAAGGCAATTATTTATGTACCGAGTTTGTACTGCAACAAATGACATGAAGAAATTAGACTAATCTAAGTGTTTTAAGCAAATATCAAGCCTAAACAGCTTACTGACCCATTCATTTTTTTTTCATTTTTTCTTACTTAAATAAAAACTTAAAACATCAAGCATGGCTGCTGCTGTTCTCATGAACTGTTGTAAAGATGGATGGTGAAAACAACAACCAACTAAAATGTGACATGACTACTGGGCTGCACCGAAGACAGACCTGTCCATCTCTCTCCGATACAAAGCTTATGGGGATGAGGGACTCTGGCTCTGTGGCCTGGCCAGCTTCATCCAGGAATACATGTGTAAAATGGCCCACACTGAGAAGAAACAAATACACAGATAAATGGTATACAGTAGCAGGGGAAATGAAATCCCTGTTATGGCCCAGGCCTTACTGTGTTCCGACATTATAGAACATGGCAGCACTTGAACAGGTGCTGACCACTATCCTGTGAAAAGAGGCATGTTGGATGTCCTCTCCTGCCTTTGAATAGGGTTTCAAGACTTCCGGGATGAACTAGGATAAAGAATAACAGAGATCTACATTAGATTGCCTTTTAGCATTAGATGAATAGATCAGTGGATAAAGCATAAACTATTAAGGGTAAACACAGACATAAAAAAGGTACCACCACTGCCTCTTCTTTAATATTGCTTGTCCCTGACAATCTGTAATACCTCATCCAGCCTGCAGGAGGCATTGACACGGGCCAAACTTGCAGAGTGCAGGAAACCACTGTCATGTAGTCTGATGCAGATAAGATCAGCAGCACTGTTGGATGGTGTACACACAAGTACACGGCTACTAGGTATGAAGTGGTTCACCTTAAAAATAAAAGACTGCAGTCACAAAAGTGGAAATTAAAATGCAAGTAATTATCAAAATAAATTCATAAAAAATTAAATTCTTAGCCAAGCAAGAGGACATGCTCTGACAACTGTAACTTTTAGCTAAGTGATATGGTTTTAATGTTCTAAAAAATTTAATGTATTTATTACGCATTATTAAATCAACCTGCCACAGTACAAAATAAAATGTTTCTGTAAATGTTTTGCCCGTTAATTGGTTCACAGCAGATGCTTCTGACTTGGACTCTTTTGGGAAGATAAATAGAGGTTGTGAGTGCATGCGTATACCTGTAGTATGGCCTCTATAAGTGTGATTGTTTTTCCAGTGCCTGGTGGTCCAAACAGCACATATGGTGTGGGTCGACATTCTCCTGCCAAGATCCGTTTCACGGCCTCTCTCTGAGTGGGGTTTAGGTTCGGATTAAAGAAATTCCCTTTGCTGGGGATAGGTTTAGATGGCAGTCCCTTATCTAGAAACAAATATCAATTTCTTATTGAAATATTTAATACCTACAAGCAATGTTTTCCAAACAAACCAAAAGTCAAATCATCATTGTTACCTTTAGTTTGAGTGGCCTTTGATTTCATGTCGACAGAAATGCTTGACACAAGCCCATTTTCCATGGGCACCTGGTGTTAAAAAGTAGTTGCATTAACACAAAACTAGATATGATGAGGTCCATGTCCTCTTTACCCTTTGTGTCGTTCACCTTGTTTTCTTCAGTTGTTTTGTTTTTGTCTGGCTCCTCTATCCATTTTGCTGTCCACTGAGGAGGCTGAAGATTCAGTCTAGTAGGAAAAAGAACTGAACAGCAGGATAGAAATGACAGAAATTTATGCAAGGATTAAATTAATTGCACAACAGAATGCCCCATAGGTCCCACTCATCAACTCTTGCATGCTAGTTAAAAAAAGTCCAGTGAAATCTGCACTTACTCTCCCCAAATTGTTCCACCTGGTGAAGTGCATAGTGACATCGTCTCATGGTTAGCCTAATAATTCAAGCAGTCACCAGAGACACTTCAAATGAAACCCAATACACCACATCACATCTAACACAAATGCAATCATAAGAGATAGTGATAATGTTAACACTTTTACCTGTTGTAAGAGAATTCAATATCAAGAGGCTCTCCATTGTAATTGTGCTGAAAGTCTGAGTTCACGCTCAAGCTCACGTTCTCATTATTGATCTGTGTCAAAACAGAGAATTAGATAAATTCGAGCTGTCAAAGTATTCATATTTGCTCATGTGAATAATTCAAGACTTGTGATGTGCATCTGCACATCTAACATATCTTTACCTCTCTGACATAACTTATGCATTCCATCACCACACCATTATTAAGTGGCTTCTTCAGCAGAATTCTGTCACCTGTGGAGGAGGCTCGTCAAGTTTCTTCACGCATTGCACGCACAAAAAAATTCAATGTGGATGCTGAGCAGATACCCTAGGTTGCCTCACCAATACTGACACTAGGTCTGCCCTCAGACAAGCCCAGAATCTCAAGATGCAGATAGGCAGCTCCTCTCTTGAGAAGGGCACCAGTGATGGTGAATTGTTTCAGTTCCCTCTCTGCATGCAACTCTTCCAGCCATAACAGAGCTGAGAAACGGGAAATCATGTTGGCTGGTGAAAGCACCTGGACATCAAGAGACCACAAGAGGATGACAATGTCAAGGTGAAATACATTACAGAGCCCACTGGAGATAATTTTTTGTTAAGTTGGTAGTAGCTTACATCTATGTCCTTCCCAGTTAATTTTCCTTACATAAAGGCAAGAATTTGCTTTATTTTGTTGAGATAATGTCCATTTATAAAAATGGCATTTCATTGATTAACTTATTCAATCCATCCATTAATCAAAACATTCATTATATGAGCTTCAGCAATCCAATCATTAATCAGTTAATATAAAACAACAGTCTTCAACAGCTTTCCATTTATTTGTGGCCTCTCACCTCTCCCAGACAGGGCTGGACCACCAGCACATCACTCTGTGCTTCCACACAGTCTCTAAGACTCTGGGGCACTGGGTAGGTACCTAGGAAGTTTGGCAGCTGACGTGTAATAAGCCTTGAGGTGAGAATCTCAAATAAGAAGTTGGACACAAAAAACATCTAACAGCCTTTGTTTTAGATATGGTGAAACAACACTGCCTGGTCAGCTGAAATTGAAAAATCTTTGTGAACAGCAAGTTACGAACAATATGACGAATTGTTGCACTGGTGCCCAGGATTTAGCATGAGCTGGATAATTTTGAGTAGACATAGCACCAATTATACATACTGTATCTATATAAGTAAACTTATACGTAACAGGAATTGCTTCAATAAAGCTAAGAAGTGCATATGAGGACATTTCTAGTTTTACGATTGCTGACAGAGAACATGTGAAAACATACCTTTTTTTTTAAAAATATCAAAACTTACATCCATTTGATGCAGGGACTATGTACTTTTTCGGCTGATATGATACCTAGGAGTGTTGCTTGGAGCTGAGATGGTGATCACATGAGAAGGAACAGAACATGCTTGCTGAGAATCAGAAAAACTGTGGGGTACACCAGGGTGTAGCAGGCTCTCCTCTTCGCTGCCCACTGTGACATCCAAGTGCCTCCCGATGGTGAAAGAGGAGAAGTGCAGCAACAGTAGTTCAGTACACATTCCAAGGCTCCTGAGGATTTTCCAATTATTACACACGAAATTCACATGAAAAGCTGCACACTAATCAAAAGCCACATCAAATTTAATACTTCTAATAAAATTTAATAAAAGTTTTATGCCATCGATTAAAAGTTTTAATATAGCATTTATTGTCTTGATCAATTACTATAAAAATGTAGCTTGAAACAGACTTACTTTCCTTGGCAGTTGACCACAATAGATAACCTCTCTCCCGGCTTAATGTTCATCTCCATTTCCACTGTCCTTCCAGTGGAGTAAGGGGCAATCTCCATCCAAGCCTCTCCATGTTCTGCTTTTACATTTTTTGAACCACTGACTTGTTCTGAAGTTTCCAGAGCAGACTCCGTAACTGAGCAGACTTTTTGCAGATGCTGTTGTTCACTTTTTGGAACTGTATGCTCATTAACTTTAGCCAAGGAGAACTGCTGTTCTGAGTCCCAGCCAGCAAACTTACAGGATTTTAACGTGTGCATTTTTGAGCCTTTATTCCTGTTTTGAGAGACATATTGGGATCATATATTCAATTTCCAGACAGTCAGTTGAATCCACACTTTTCTGCCTCAATAAAAATGTAGAATGTATTCACGTGTTGATTTCACAGTTGACATTTTTTTTTCAATAATGTAAAAATAAGAAAAAGATTTGCTTTTAATTTTGCTTTTTAGTTTCAGATAAAGACACTATTTAAGAACTCCGCCTTTCATTAGATGTGAATTCTATTCTTCATAGCATATTATTTTGATTTTACACTAATGGTGATCATTTTGCTTATTTTGTGACTCACTGTATCCAAACGACAAGCTCCCGTCTCTCCCCAATCAACAAATGCCCAAACTGGCCATAGTCTGTTACTTCCAATCCCCCTTTGTTCTCCACGAGGGTCTGAATCACAGCCTCTGGGAGAGGCACATGAGCAACAGAAATCATGCTGCAAAGAGAAGAACACAAAATAATGATGGGTTGTAAATTAACCATTTTAGAATATCAACTCATAAGGAAAAGACATTGGCTCTTCTGACTGTAAAAGTGTGTTCAAAAAGTGCCATTTCTACCTCTGTTGACACGGTGCCATGCACAGTGCCCTCCATGAGTAGAGCGACTGACTGCTCTCCACTACTACCAAGTTGACACAGTGCCCTAGTAAAGGCTGGTAGTTGGGAGGCAGTAACAGAGAGTCAAGGCTGAAAAACACACTGTCATCCACCACCCCATTTTTGCCATAGAGGCTGGACACAAACACCTGGAGACAGAAGATTGCAGAGAGGGACAGAGAAATCACAACATTTAACACTATCAAAAAGCTGTATCTGATGAAACACATTCATTTGCTATTTGTTAGCGATATCAATTAAGTCGGAGTGAATACATAATTAAATTAAATTCCATTCGTTCATAACATGGCAAACTACTAGAAACAGACGCTCATTGTTATGCTTTAAATGCTGTAATTACCTTATCTAGGCGACAATAGCGTAGAGGGGCCACAAACTCCGCCTGGGTGGTCCATTGACTGGGCTTGATGAAATATTTTGCTTGAACCCAGTCTCCATTCATCGGCTCATAACCTAACAGAAATATTACATAATGCTTACCTGAAGGGAAGTTAACATCAGTGTTCAGGCAACTAATGGTAACTTTCTCCAATGTAATCTCAGTTTGAATCCTAAGTGAAGATAGATTTCTACAATGTTTTCTACAATGTGTCACGAATTCAAAGTACAGTCAAGTGGTGGACATTGAGCATAGTACCTTCACAAAGACTACCACGTGGGAAAAAAGTAGTCTGATTAATGTAGCCCCCATCTCCATCAAATGCTGTGACTTTGCCAATGAGAGGGTGCAGTTGTATACTGTCACCCTCTAAGGAGGTTTGTCCTCCATCCTCCCAGGAATCTGCAATCTTATGCACCTAAAATAAAGGGGTAATGGTCCATTGCTTTTAACATCATTACAGTGGCTTTTCCACAATTTTATAGAATAACTGTAAAAACAAAAAACAAAAGAGATTTCTCACCCTTATTGCCTTCCAACCCCCTTGGCTGCCATCTCGAACAGCGATGCAGTTCACTGTGTCCCCTTCTTTCAGTGGCATCCCACCCAACACCTCTCCACTGGTGAAGTATATAGCATTGTCAATCATCCCGTAGTCTTGACACAGGTGAGTTACCGCACCTCCCCGCAGGTGGCGCAGGGCCTCCATGTCTAATGAAACGCATGGACCCGACAGAAAAATGTTTAAAAGTCAGTGTTTAGCACAATTGTGTGCATTTGGAGGTGCCTATACCTAAACTTGTCGTGAATGTCACCCTTACCTGAAGCACATGAGAACATTTCATCTCCATCGACCTCTGCCGTCCTCCAGAGCGGGGAGACCAATTTGGACAACATCGACCGCACAGCTGCTAGCATATCGAACTCTGTTAGCTAACGTACCTTTGCGAACACAGAGCAGAGATTTTTTTCACTTTTTTTCCGCGCATCGTGGAATTAAATACAATTGCATTTCACATACGACGGACATTGCACTCTTAAAACAACCTGCTAGCTATGTACGCCTATTTGGCTAGCTAGTAGCGTTTGTCACTAGCAAACTTAAAACACAAAGCTACGTATAATTACAAACGACTAAATAAGCTACTTCATACGTGCTAAGATGTTTGCGTACTTTCAAATGACGTTATTCACAGAAATATGAAAATACGGTGATTTATATGCACTCAGAGGGCATAGTCGTGTTTGTTCAGCTCACTAAACGACAGCTGCGAAGTTCACGAGCGCGTGGCGTGGCCAACGTTAAGAGGGGCGGGGCTAACGTCGGATTTACTAGATACAGTTCCGCAAAACAAACAAAACGACGCATTATGTCATGTGGCGTCCCCTACAGGGAAGGTGTTGACTACAGATTTACAGATTGAATCAGCGGTACATTTGCACAATAATGTTTTGGGGGTGAGGTCAAATAATCTCCTGTCTGTCAATGTCATGTGAATGTGAATTTATTATTATTTGTTACATATGTCAATGGTACAAAGGTTAGTATATATCAAAGGACATATCATTTAAGAGATTGAGATACAAAACACTGGAGATTCATTTTGTTTAATAGTCATTAAATTTTCAGTACTGTTTTAGTCTGTACAGACACCTCTTAGATACAAAATGACGCCAAATATTGTATGATTGCCTTTTTTTCCTGTTTGAATGACATTCATTCAATGTCATTCAATAACAATGTCTTCTACTACCACAAGAGGGCAGTGGCGGCACAATTTGTATACAGGACAACTCACTGTTTGCAAATAAGTGCACATAAGGCCAAGTTAAGAATCAGATCAGATACTGAACCCAGAGTCTAAAATTGGATACTCCACTCTCCACGTAAAATGAAAACAAATGCCACAAATACTCAGAAATTATGCCAGCTATTTTGAGCACCATAGGGGAAAGCAGTTTCCCTTCCTTAATCAGATATAATTAGACATGGCAGGTCTAGACTGCTTTCCAATAATTGCTGGGTAAAATACACAGGCAAAGCATGTACCACCGCAGTCAGACAATCTGATTATCAAACGGAAGGTACACAATCGTTTAAAAGAAGAAGTCACTTCCTAATGCAAATTTGCATCTGATTAATATTTTTTAGAAATGGGTAAAAAAACATTTAAAAATCCACAATATTGTTCTAAAAATTTATTTCGGCTACTGAAGAGTACGTAATATGAATAAGTTCACAGACCAACATGACACGTGTAAAAAATATGTATGTTTGAAACACAAGTTTGAACATATTCTGATGACTTCTGCATTCTGATGAATTCTGTTCCTGACATTTTGGCATTAGGTTGATCATCATCAAAATAGCTGAGTGGAATCTTCTGGTTCATTAAAATTTTTGAATGTAATTGATGCCTTGACCAAAACTTACTTCCTGTGTAAACAATGACTTTTTCACCCAACAGCAAAAATCAAAGAGACAGACAAAACTCTTTGCGCACAGTGTCCTATATAGTGTATAGTGTTACCTATGTAAAATGGGATTAATTAGATAATCCCTTTTGAGATTCCTCTCCAGCCTTTTTCATTATGGAAACCAGATGAAAATATAAATTCGCTTGGCATGATGAATGTATATATAACACAGCGGATGTCTAGGAATACTGAAATAGCAACAAGAGCCAATGTTTTTTTCTTTCAGTAGACCAGGCCAGCGTCTGTTATCCATCATATCAGAATGAATGCTAAACATTATACTATATAACATTACGTGCTTAAGATACCTTTTGTGGTTTTCAAGTCTATTTAGCTTCGTTTCACACTGCCCAGATTTTGAAGCAGAGTTTTGATCAAATCTGCAAGTCTGGAAATGCAACTTTACCAGAACTATACTGACGCGTTACCTAAGGTTTTACTGTGAAGAACTTGAGACTTGAAGTATTGAAGATCTGTGACAACTGTCAGCTATCGAACCCATCACTTCACTTTTTTCTCTCATAGATTTTTCAGCGTTATAGTAAACATAAGGTTTGTTCAATAATAAGAAAATCAGCAGTAAATAAGGTTGATTATTGTACACCCATTGAAACCTGATATAATTTTGTAGACTCATGCAGCTTTAGTAGCTACAGAGTTTATTATTAGTCTACCATAAATAAAAAGTATGCTCATCAATAACTGTTTTTAATGTAGAGGGTTCTCAAATTAATTTGTGAAAGATGTAAAATAAGGTCTACTAAGAACTGTGCAATGGAATCGGTGGAATATCAACCCTCTACAAAGTTTTATCATCATCATCATGGAAGCATTTCAGGTTTTTAGATTTCTCTCTATTGATTGACGTATGTCAGTCTCTCTGGTAAGATGTTTCATTATGTTTTGTTTTTGCCACAACACAAAATTCCTCTAAAAGGACAATCAAGCCTATCTTGATCTTGAAATGTGTGTGTTGAAACTGAACGCACAACAACACATCCTATCCTGAAATAAACGATGAGTCCGTGTATGTTCGAGGTTTTAATATTAGATGTTACAGTCATCGTGGCGTGGGTGGATAGATGGGCACCTCCCTTGCGCAGGCAGAGCTCATAATTCGTAGCTGCGCTCCTGATGGAGCAGCAGTCCCAATGTAACAGAGGAGAGAGAGCACAAAGAGAGGAGAGAGGGAGGAAGACAGGGAAGGAGGAGGTCTGAGTAACTCCGCCCCTGGACTCGGATCATCTCGCATTCCTTATTCACAAACCCCTCACGCTGAGGACAGAGAGAAAGGGGAGAAACAAGAAGGGCACAAGAAGGAAAAGGAGGAGAGGAGCAGCACCACGACCATGGCAATATGCACAACGACTCAGCGAGAGATAGAGTCCGATCGCAGCGCACCTCTACTACGGCCGACGGGACGGGACAGGCAGTCTCACAACAGCCCAGATGAATGAGGAGACACCTGGGCTCGGACAAAATGAGGGTCATCTTCATCCAGAACGCCGGTTTTGTCGCTGCTTTCTCGCCTTGTAGCCGTGAGTCAGTGATGTTGGTAGCCTGTTGGACGACAGATAATGTCAACCCCGCGGATTTAACCGTAGATGACGCTAGATTGTGTCAGGAATGAGACGATCGGCCCGATGCTTTTTATTTCTTAGGCTTGAAATAGGCTGTTTTGTTTCAGAGGGTGCAGATATCAGACCGTATTCTCTTTAAATCGAAAGTGGACTCAGCTTCCGGCATGCAGCCTGCTGTCGAAATCTGATCACATATTATTCTACATTATTAGCCCTAGTATGATTATAGGATCACGTGTCCGACTGTGATATAACGATAATGTCGCTTTGATAGACTATGTTGCGCTTAATCTGGTAGTAGACTGATTATATAGCGATAATAACATGAATAGGTAGTAAGGAGAGCTATCTCCGGTCACTTAGACATGATCAAAGCCAAGTGATCAACCAAGACAATCTGGAAATGTTAAGTTTCCACATGTAATAATATGACTAGTAGGCCACGCGTTATTCCTTGTAATTTATTTATTTATTATTACTATTATTAGGCCTATAAGTATTATATCATCAACTTGTTATAAGTAGTTAGTTTGAAATATTTAACAGTGGGAAGTGTATTTGAACACTTCCCTAGTGAGATGGAAACCGCTTATCTATCGCCCCACCGGGGGGCAACCCGTCCCGTGGCCCAAAAAGGCCAAACCTCAGCGGGTAAACACGCAGGGGGTGACCTCTCCCCACCACCTCCACCTCCACCCCTCCTTGCCGGCATTTCAGCAGAAGACCCCCTGGCAAGCGGCGATGCCAAAAGAAACTCGGGCGTGAAGAAACATCACCACAAGCATAACCTGAAACACCGCTATGAGCTGCTGGAGACCCTGGGAAGAGGCACCTACGGCAAAGTCAAGAAGGCCATCGAGCGGCACTCCGGCAGAGAGGTGAGCCACTTGAGAAAAACCATTGTAAACATCTGTCAAGGTCGTTTTCATGGGCCAGCCCTGTAATTCAGGCATACTTTTGCAACGCCCTTCACTAATCACTACAAACAGCACTGGTCCAAAATAAGCGCTTTGTTGCGCTGAGCGGCGTGTGCATGTCCATCCACAGCTGGGAATTCCCTCCATGCTCAAAGGCCCCTAGGGGCCAGGGAGTCTTTGCCGCACACGCCTAGCCTCTGTAGGGCCTCATGACCGGATGCTTCAGTGCAAATCTGGCTACTGACTGACTGATGCCACTTCAGTGAACTCAGGCATCATTACAAACAGCCAACGGGCCCCCAGAGACGCTCAGATCACACTCACACTTTCACACACTGCCGCTGAAAAGTTTCAGGCTGTGTCTTCTGAACTGCATCCTCAGCTTTTTTTGTATTTTGCCGTGAGTCTCTCTCTGTATATGTGTGTTTTGTGATATTAAAACCCCGCTGACGTCTAGCCTAGGAGCGCCAGCGGACCTGAATATTTCCACGTGCGGCAAATGTTGACCCCTGGTACCCATTCTGGCAGGACAGGAAGAACTTTCCATTTGCTGAGAATGCCAGGGGGGAACTCAGTATAGGTCAACAATGTCCCTGAATGGTTTCATTGCTCTTGGCACAAGTATGCTTGATGGGGGGTCATAAAGCCTCTTGCACTGTTAGCCTGTCCCCCTTGGCTCATTGTCCTTCATTTATGTTTTCCTATTCATTATTGCCGCAGTATCGGCTCTAAAGTGAATTGTTAGTTTCTTTTGAATCATAAAATTGCATAATGTGCTATAAAATGAATAATGTATCCTCTCCCTTTTTCACGGAATTTCCCAAAGCAGATAAATTCATTACAATTGTTAACTCGATGATTTCTTTATGACTTTGTCTTCTTATTTCTCTTATTTCTTATGGTGTAGTAATACTTTATAAAGGACGATTGTCTTTTTTTCATCTACTTGCTGAAAAATAAGATCATTTGTTCAAATTCAGGCCCACAGCCATCTGTTATCCGAGTGTAACTCTAAGGATGTCAGCTTCCTGTGTCAGTGTACTACAGTTGAAAGGTTGTAGATTCCATGGAAGTCCGAGGAGAATCAGTGCTTTGGCACATGAAGTCCCAGCAGAAATCAGACTGAGAGCGTCTGCTGGCCACCTCATGGTGCACATGTGTCTGGCACTGTGTTGCTGTGTTTTTTTGACCTCTGACTCAGAGGCAGTCCCTTGTGTCTATGTGGGAGATACAGCAGTGTGGTGAGACTGTTATGCAATCATCCTGACTCTCTCTCTACCTTGCTTTGGCTTTTTCCACAAACCAAATGAAAAGGGCAGATAGAACAGAGACAAGAGATAAACAAAAGGTCTGTGTGGTGATTTGCTCGTGTCGGTGAGTAGGTGTGTTCACGTGTGCGCAAGGAGGTGGAGGGTCTGTAGGGAAGGTAGAATAGACGGGGGCACGCTCAGTGTGGCAGTGAAAATGGACCTGACTGACTGCCTGCTCTAATTTGCAAAGCCATATGTTGTATTGCTTGGCAGCCCAGTGTACATGTGGAATGCAATTGATAATAGAGATCATGGTCGGGATATCAGTCTTTGTTTACAAATGTGTGTGTGTGTGTGTGTGTGTGTGTGTGTGTGTGAGAGAGAGAGAGAGAGAGCAAGAGAGAATATTATATGTAGATGACTTGAGTGAAAAGGTTGTGGTGACAGCAAGGCCCAGAATGGATAGTGACACATGAAAGGCCATCCTCAGCAGGAAATGAGATCGGAGGGGAAAGTTAATATCCTGTATGTGTGTGTGCGTGAGTGTGTGCGAAGGAGACACAGGGAACCCCATCATAACAAGAGAGGTTCAGAGTCAGTCAAGGAGGTTACAGACTAATGTTAATATGAGCTTAAAGCACTAGATTACATCATCCCCCAACAATGGATTCACTTGAGAGGTCCAGCAGAGGGAAAAACACTGACATTCCTCTGCTATATGTGGTGCCGTTGATGAGGTATTAGGAATTTTCTCTCCTTTCCTCTGACTCAGACACACGCACACACATGCACATTAACAAACAATACAACAGATGAGTGTGATCCGGGTTATGTGAGCTTTCGATGAATCCTTAATCTATTTTAATGGCCTGAGAAATCACAGGAAGATGTCTGGAGCCAGTGAAGTGAAACATGGACTTTTACTTCAAATAAACTCGCTATCCTATCTCATACCTGTCAATGGTCAATATTGGCAGTGGTGCAGCCCCTGTTTACTTTGAGTGACAGTAATCGGGATCCACTTAAGGCATAGCAGTGTCAAACAGCCCAGCCAGCTGGCAAGTGGCTACTTTACAGTCCTGTTTAATGATCCACAACAGGGTCAGGGCAGGGGAACATGAGGGGATGAAGCGGAGATGCCTGGATTTGCCTCAAACCCGTTGTGGGAATTGTGCCTCATTGAATCATTTAGCATACATTTTGGTATTCGATCATGTCATGCCAGATTGCCGCCCTTTTAAAAGAAAGAATAATGTTGGTTTCAGGCAGAGAAATTCCACTTGGATATCATATTTGTGGCATGGTTTTAAATTAATTTACATCTAGAACAGGAGGCACAACCAGGCTGGAGGAACCGTTACCGGGAAGTGCTCGGTGGTGGTGGTCAAATGTTTTGCACTACTCTTGTGACCTACTTGCATTCTTTGACATGCAAACACAGAAGTAAAAAATCTTACTCATGTATTAAGCTCAAGGATAAAATGTAAATGAATCGGATGAGGTAAAGGAAAACATCAGTGTTAAAGCACAACTTTAACCAATTAGGAAAGCAGCATGTGAACAATCCAGACCCCCTCTTGTTTATTACACAATCATTTCTTTAAATTCTATGTAATCAAGACATGCCCTGGATGGGAACAAATCCGGTTTGGGGTTATTTTTATTGATGTAAATGGTAATTATCTTGGCACCGACTACTGCCTGTGGTTTCTGCTGCACTGAATAAAGTTAGGCTCCTCACAATAATACTGCTTAGCTATGGGAGGACAAAAGTTTAAACTAACAGAATTCAGAGTGAATAGGCTCTATACATGCCTGATCAAAGGAAGCTCAGGACTCAATCCAGAATGTTTAGGCTACAATTATCGTGACATGTGCTAGACTGTGTACTTTTGATTGGTTTATTTGGAGTAGGCCGCTAACCTCTCATTTTAGAAGTCCATAGACTCAGGCTTAGAGGTTTACATCCCGCTGTGGGAGTCGTAGCCTTGCAGCATTTGCATGAAAATCATTCCAGAAAAAGTGTAGTAGAAACACAGGTGAGCCTGAATCAAACTGTTTTAATGATTCATCTATGAACACCACCAAGCCTTTGTTTCAAATTGTTTAAAATGCAGGCTGCACATGCACTGAATGGAGTGAGTGGACAGCGACTCAGTGTGTTGCTCATGAACTCCGAGGAGGAGGGGAAACATGGCTGTTGTGTAGATTGAATCAGTGACAGCTGATTTACGAAGGAGCACCCTGACCTCCAGGCTTCGTGGCCTCTCTCCGGAAACCCAGGTCATTTGTGCTCCTTGCTCACTCTACTGGGTGTTACAGTGCTATATATCTTCCCATGCTGCACCTTGTGAACCTTCCTCCTGATCTCTCCATTAGAGATCACAGGTTCAGCAGAGCAAATTCTACAATGTAAGAAGGGATGACAATTCCCCTTTATGCCTAATCAAGCTCCCTTGTCAACAAGGCCCAGTGATGAGGTCAGTGGTTACGATACAGACCTGAGAGGACCCTTTGGGAGGAGGTTAGATGAGGTTGTTTAAGTCCAGAGTTTACTGTTGGACAGCATTTATCAGTATGGGGTTGCTCACGTGTTCGCTACGGCACTGTGCTCATTGTGAAAGTTCACTGATAAGATACCGAATGTCTTTGTCACCTGTTGTCTTGTTATTATTATTATTATTAACCATGACACATGAACATTAAAAACACTGCCTGATCAAACTGCCCTTTGTGTCTCCAGGTAGCTATAAAGTCCATTCGGAAGGAGAAGATCAAGGATGAGCAGGACATGGTTCACATCCGCAGAGAGATTGAAATCATGTCATCACTCCGCCACCCACACATCATCTCTATATATGAAGGTGAGGGCATCTGACAAGATACACACACATACAAACAGTGAAAGTAAACTAGGCATGCTTACGCACGACAAATCACACACTCGCACATACAAGGCACACAAACACGCACACATAAGTGCTGTATATAATGCACACTGCCCTCAGCTCATCCAGCTCTCGTGGCCAAGCTGTAAGATTGTCATGTTATGACGTGCAGATGTCATAATAAGACCTGGACTAGAGTTCTGGGATGTTATTCATCTCCTCTTCTCTGTCTGGCTGCCTGGGCCAGTAAAAGTCTGGATGGCTTTGACGGTGTGTGCCTGGAAGTCTCTAAATGAAAGTGTGTGTGTGTGTGTGTTGAAAGTGTCTGTGTGTAAGGGGGTGGTATTTTGGGGGATTGCCTTTCCCACATCTAAGAGGTCTCATCCCTTGTCTTCTTTGGTCTTGATCTCAGGGCCAGACATGTGCTGACACTTAGAGACAACTGCAGCTGGGAACCAGACGGAATATTTGTGTGCATGTGTGTGTGTGTGTGTGTGTGTGTGTATATACATATATGTGTCTGCAGAATGCTTGTGTGCGACCTCAGTCCCAAGTCTGCACCCTGTCTGCCCAGTGCTATGCGGCAGGGAGGAAAGGTCCTAAGCCTTCCCCTGAGGAACCTCTTCATCTATCTAGGCCAGGAAGCAACTGTTTAAGTATCAAAGCCTTCGAGTGAGGCTCAGTCGGCACGCATATTTACTCGTGCAGAACTCCTTTCCTTTTGATACAAGTCCCATTGAATGACCTTAACATTATTGGACAAAAAGCTTGATTGTAATTAACAGCGAGTGTAAAGGTTAAACAATTCCCATTGAATTCTTTCAGTTTATTGTGTGCAATTCATCACCACTTGCAATGTAGCTTAGGCCTGTGTGCAGGTGATTAAAGTCACAAGCCATTGCAGTGTTAGGTGGGTTCATATGATTTGTGGACATGGGAATATTCTTACACTCGCACCAACAAAGCAGCAGTTTCAATGCCCCACCGGCGGTTGGTTTTATGCCATCGCCCAAACCGTCTTACCAGCTGCCCTTTGTTCACTTTCAATGTCCCCAGATTATTATCAGCAACATGCGTGTGTATGTGTGTGTGACAAACAGCTCTATATTTATTATGGGAACGTGCCAGCAGTCAGCTGCAGTGTGGCTAAGTTTGTGTGCTTCTCAGAAGAATGATTAAAAGAGCACGGAGCATTACAAACTTCCAAGAGCACTAACCCGCTCCACCTACACACTCCACCAGTGTCGATCCCTCATCTTTGGTGTTTCTCCTCAAACCCAGTGTTAACTGTTGTGGCCTGGCCTCCACCCAGCCTTGCTTTGGAGATACAATATAAAGGAGGCCCCCAGATTTGTGTATCCGGCAACACCCTATCCAACAGCCCCTGCTAACTGCCTTGTGTGGAGCAAAACTGAACCAGATGCGCGTGTATATGTGTATGTGATGACTGATTTTTACTACTCCCTCTTTTTCCTCACATTCTGCATCCATCGGTATGCTGAGCGAGGTATTTAAAGGCATAATTTGTAATAGTACTTTGCATGCCTCTGGTCTATCATCAGTGTGTGGTAATAGGACAATAGGTGCTAATAAGTTAAAAGGAAGGTCCTGACCCACCAACAAAGCTCACTAAATGACATAATGGCGGCAGTGGTGGTTAGTGCAGCCAGTGGGCTATAACTAACCCGAGTTATGTAAGCCAGGTAATTACTTCACCAACAGGGGTTAAAGGTAAATTAGAGCCCATGCTGAGGATTGTCTCTGTAGGCACAACGGCACTATGGATCACCACAAATATCAGCCAAGGTTACCACTGTTTCCACCAATGAGCCCTCTGGGTGTTTGGCTTACATCACATATTTTACTCTTCAAGCAGCCATAAAGTCACAGTCGGGGAGCATTACGATCACTCAGCAACTGTGTGTTTTTCTAAAGGATTATGTCTTTAAAAGGATCCTGAGTGAGGGTGAGAAGGGAAGTGTGACAAACTATGAAGGTGCTCACTCATGCTGAGGCCTTCACCCCCGGTGACCCTGCTGTGTGGGAAAATCAACGCACAATAATGAGCAACATGGCTGACTGTCCCGTTGTAATCTCCTCAATTACCTCTCTCCCTCTCTCTCTCTCTCTCTCTCTCTCTCTCTCTCTCTCTCTCTCCGTTGCTCTCTCTCCGTTTCTCTCTCTCCGTTTCTCTCTCTCACCATTCATTCCCTTCATGCCAAGTATGTTGCCAAGTTGAAATTATACACTAGACGGCTAAATACTGACACACAATCACATATTTGAGAGCTGGATTTGGATACAAAGACATCACAATAATACTACAGTAATACTTGTACTTTCTATTGGAACCAGCTTTGCAGGAAATCAACGTTTCACTTTGAGTGAGTGGTTAATATTTAAAAACTCATTTAAACTGGATTATTAACACGGCCTCGATTTACTGTGACTTTCATGAGCACATTCGAACAGCGGACTCTGAGCGTGTGTACGATCTGCTCTCTGTCAGGATTTAGAAACATGCTGTCAGTTGATTTACGCAGATTTTTTTTTTTTTTAAAGAAGAGCAGATGCAGTTTTGCAGCAACATAGCATTCTGTTTCTCCTCAATGCGTGTCCTCCATTCTCTCCATTTTCTCTGGTCCCTGGTGAGTGGGCTTGATTGAGTTAACGTTACCTCCTTGCAGCGTTCTGAAGGAGCCAAACTCATGAGGTGCGGTTTGGGTGATGTAACTCTGGGAGATTGTGGAGATGCAATGTGCTCCGCTGTAATGTGGGGGCAACGAACTTGTTTACTCTGCGTTTTCCTCAACAGTGTCTATTGTATAGATGACTAAATGTTTATATGATGCTGTAATGGATGTATTTGGAGTCCCGCCCATTTCTTGAACACAGATATTAGTGACTGACCTTAACTGTTGGCTTATCTTTTCTCAGTGTTTGAGAACAAAGACAAGATCGTGATTGTGATGGAGTACGCGAGCAAGGGGGAGCTGTACGACTACATCAGCGAGCGCCGGCGCCTGAGCGAACGAGAGACGCGGCGCTTCTTCAGACAGATAGTCTCTGCTGTGCACCACTGCCACAAGGTGAGAAAGCCCATGCCATACCACAAACAACAACAAAAACACAAACATTCCTTTTCTCGGTCACAGTAAATCTTTCTTTCTCACACACATTCAGGTGAAGTCATTCCAGACCTCAGTGTTCTTAATGTAACATTAACCATGCACCGTCACAGTCGGCCATACAGCCTGTTAATCTGCAATCCTGCACACACTGTGCTTTTCTTGGCACACGGGTGTGAGGGAGTCGTCTTTTTCTGAGTGAGGATGGAACATAGGCTACTTTAATTCAGGCATACCGTGTGATTACAGCGCACCAAACAGCCCTCGGGTTAATTCTCTCCTTTTCTGATGGATGTCCTCAGATCTCCTACAAACTATATCCAGAGATAGGGCTGCAGCCACACCCCTATCAATCCACGGTCCACACCTCAATAACTCCCATTACACCCCTAGGACTAACGGCTCGCTTGGATGGACTTTTCTCTTGTCATTCTCCTTTCCAGCTGGAGATGTGGATGATATCATTGTCCTTAGATAGGAGAGCCCCTGACAGTCATGAATGATGAGTCATCGCTACCCTACCACTCGCAACCTCCCACCGGGTGGGGTGGTGTGGGTTACTGACACAATAAATGTGGCCGTTTCTTCCGTGTATTCACCAATCAGAGCCATGTGAGCATAAACTCCCTGTCAGGCAGTAACCAATGGACTTTGCCATGCAGAGAGCAACGCAGCTGCAGCTGGGGAGTGGTGATGTCACTCCCATCTCCTCCACATCTGAACTGGGTTCTGTCTGTCTGCATGCCACATGTTAATTCCTGGGTTCTTTCAACCTCAGAATTAACAGCATGGTTGTTTTTTAACCCTAAAATATTGAGGGAATATTATTCACATTGAGACTTAATTGCGGGATTATGTTTATGTGACACATGTGAGAAAGAGAATCACAGCAGATGTCACCATAAAGACCCAGAGGGGACAAAACCAATTAAACAGTATTAGACCAACAGGCTGCCTTGATTTCCCCTGAGAGCCATGAGTTAGGTCCATCTAAGTAAATCATCTTCTGCAATACAAAGGAGTGTTTATTACTGGGGTTCATTTGTCGTGAATGATGTGTTCATAGATATATCAATCATAGTTTTTTAATTGTCTTTCAGAACGGAGTGGTGCACAGGGATCTGAAACTGGAAAATGTGCTACTGGATGAAAACTGTAACATTAAGGTGAATTTTCCTCCTTGATCAATGATTTGTTACGTCCAGCGGTTACGGTGTGAAATCTTAAATCACACCAACACTTCACACAATGTACATATCCTCTTGTTTCAGATTGCTGATTTCGGGCTGTCCAACCTTTACCACAAGGACAAGCTGCTCCAGACCTTCTGTGGCAGCCCACTCTACGCTTCACCGGAGATTGTCAATGGGAGACCTTACCGCGGCCCAGAGGTGAGTCCCAGTGAACTTAATGAACCCGTCTGTACCAATGACCCAAACCTCAGCTGTTTGTGTGTCCACCTAATTAGCTTTTGTATAGCATTCATCATCAGTGTCAGCCTAACGCTGTCTCACTTTTCATTATTTTTGCAGCTGATTTATTACCATCAAATAGCACATCGATAGAGTCACGGACAGGCTTTGCTTGCTAATTCTTTGATGGGATTACTATTAAAGCAATCTTTTCCCATCCCTCCACTCCCCTATCCTCCCCTTCCCTACCGTGCCTGGGTTCCTTTTGAAGTGAGTAACTGGAGAATAGTTTTTGTTCACTCTTCTTTTTATCTTAATGGGATTGGAATGAGCTTCACAGCCGCAGAGAGAGCTCATGGTCAAGTCAAAAATGAAAAAAAGAGTGAAAAATGTCTCCGCAAAACGTGTCTGGCAATTCCAGAGTCATTGTGAAGGGCGTTGTCTCCAGATTGCATGAGTTACAGAAAACAAAGAAACAGGAAAATAGTTGCATTTTTAGACTTCCAAGGCCAACCATTTAATTTGTGTAATTCACTGTAATTTACTCCAGAGTGCTAAAAACTACAACAGTCCGATCGCCATCAAAATTACAGAACCGCAGTTTGGGTGAAGCCACAAATTATAGAAAACACAAGGAACTAAAATAGTCGACAACATTGTTATATGCCCTCTCTGACCCGTGGTAATGGACCCAATGACCAGAGCGGTGAGCGGGTAAAGCATTATTGATACGAGTCCAGAGCCTTACAGGAAACTCTGCAGCTCCTTTACTGGACCGATCAGATTTTCTCCTCCCAGATGATGTCTCAGAGTTTCAGTTACCACCATCAGGAGGTCACATTCCTCCAGACATCTCATCCTGTCCTAACCACATTACACACACACACACACTGTGTCTGCTAATGTATGTAAATGTATGGGAACGTGTCTCCAGCGAGTTGTCAGGAGCCTGGATATCACGCTGCTGCCATCTCTGCTGGACTCATTACCCCTCCACTCCTGCTCCTTGTCCGATGTTCTGCACTTCCTTATACCCCAGATATAACGTCTTATGTAACCACTGACTGAGAAAGTCACATTGCATTAGGGCGGTGGTGGGAAGGTGCTCGCTTCTGCCTGAATGAGCAGGAGAGAGTGGGACAGAAGAAAGGAGCCGTTTTCCCAGCAGATTCTTGACATTTGACATTATTTAAATAAGCCAAGATTATCTTGTGCCTCACCACTTATTTTAATCCCACAAACCACTAATAGAAACCAGAAACTGTGTCATTGCATCTAAAATAGGTCATCTTTTACTACTATACAGGATGATGATGAAATGTCTGATTGAATAATTTAGATCGTGATGGGTTTTTTTTCAGGTGGACAGTTGGGCTCTTGGTGTGCTGCTGTATACCCTGGTCTATGGGACCATGCCATTTGATGGGGGAGACCACAAGAACCTCATTCGCCAGATTAGCAACGGGGAGTACAAAGAGCCCACCCAATCGTCAGGTACTACAGGATCCTCTTCATTGGTTGGACTTCCTTCACCCGTTTTTGGGAAGCTAGTAACTCGAAACACACACCAGTGCTATTTAAATCAAATATTCCTATTTCTTTGTTCTATTCCCTGATAGATGCCCGAGGACTGATCCGATGGATGCTGATGGTGAACCCTGAGCGCAGAGCCACCGTGGAGGACATAGCCAATCACTGGTGGGTAAACTGGGGTTGGAAAAACAGTGTGTGTGACTGTGAGACCCAACATGACCTTGGAGGTTCACCAATGCTGGCCCGATTCATTGACTGGCAAAACCGCGCTGAGCCACGTAGCTCTGGAGGCAAAGCTCCAGCCTTGCCCCAGCTGCTGCGTCAAAGGCCCAAAAAATCCAAGAAAGAAAACAGTGAGGCGGAAGAGCCGCACTGCGGCGCAGAGGACAAGCCAGGTCTGAAGAGACCAAAAGGTATCCTGAAGACCAGGGTCACAGAAGAGCAGCAGTCTGCCAGTCTGGAAGAGGTGGATTTGGGCCAGGCAGTACTGCCTCAACAAGCCGAAAGAGGAGACGTGGCCTCAAGCCCAGATCGAGAGGAAGAGGAGCCAAGCCTGGCAGGAGGCTCCCCAGCTAAAATGGTGCCCTCTCTTCCCAAGAAAGGCATACTGAAGAACAATCAACAGCGGGAATCAGGGTACTACTCCTCCCCAGAGCGCAGCGAGTCCTCTGACCTTCTAGGAGGTGCTAGTATGTCTCTACTAGCCACCTCCCCACCCAAAAGAGCGATGGGGAGAAAGGGCATCTTGAAGCGAAATGGCAAGTACTCCACCTACAGCGGGCCTCCGTCAGCGGCAGCAGTGGCCGGAGTTCTAGTGGAGCCTGCAAACTCAGCAGACTCCGGGCTGTCCCGCAGTCAGAGTCGGCCGTCCAGCATAGTAGGGGAGGACAGCTCTGTCCTGTCCCTGTCGCCCAGCTCCCTCAGCGGGGCTGAGTGGCCTCCCACCAACGCCCACCTCCGCCCAAACATCAGGGCCTGCGTCTCGGCCGAAAACCTGCTGCAGCTCGCCAACTTCAAGGGGTTCCAGGCAGCACCGCCACTCCAGGGTCCCAAATTCAGCCGTGGCCCCAAAATGAGAGGCTCCCCGGCAGACAATGGCAGCTTCTCCTTGCTGGGGGACCTGGAGGACATGACTCAGGTGTACCAGCAAGCCCTGGACATCAGCAGCAACCTCACATAACAGATGGAGGGCAGAAAAGAGGAAGAGGAAGTTTTACGTCTGTGTGTGTGCATGTGCATGGGTGGCATTAACGACCAGTGTGTTACTGGGATACAGCCTCTGGGAAGTGGTGATTTCCCAAATGTGGCTGAAATCTTGAGGGAAATGATAAATGTACGTGCATGCACACACACAGATGTACGCATATTTGTGCACTTCTCTGAGCAGAGGAAATTCAGTTATGGTTTCCAGAAAGTGAGCACGAGAGACGGTGCTGGCGTGATAGAATGCCACCCTGTCTGCTTTCTTGGCCCGCCCATGGACTTTGCTGTGTTCAAAATGTTTACATATTCAGCAAGAAGGCAAGTTAGAATCACAAACGCAGCGACCAGAAACTGGTTGGCTCTTCTATTATACCACCCATTTTGAGTTTACAGAAGCACCTTAAAACTCACACAGAGCACATGCTTTTGAGATCTTTACTTCCTGAATTAGAATAAGAGAAACAAACCAGGGTCTTGCTTCAAAAATAACTGGCATTGCTGATTATTTATTAATGTTTTTTTTTGTAGCTTTTAGTTTTCAGCGAAAAAACTGGTGGGCACTGGCTATTACTGGAAGAGTCCAAAACTCATAGTCTCCAACTCTTTGTGTGGAACTGACATATATAATTATGTTACTCAGTGATGAGTAACATATATACTCAGTATATATAAAACTATGTCTGTGCCTGTAAAACACACAGACAAGTATATCTTCATAAAAGTGTATGTCCTATATATGCGTATGATACTAGGGAATATGTAGGAAGTGCCTTTTTTGATTAAACAATTATGTATGTCACTTCCTTTAATTGGAGGGAAAAGCCAGGCCGACCTGTCACCAGTTGTGCTATTTTGATGTTTGTGAATGTGGACAGACCCAGGGCCTCGAGCCCACCCCCACACCCCCCACACACACACCCGTACCCATTTCTTCTGCAGGTAGTATCATACAGGAAATGCGATCAGGACCAGGATCCTGTGTTCTTTGTCAGCTTTTAAGCCATTAGTTGGACTTGTCAGTAGTTTCGGTGGCTTGGTTGAACACAGATTTGTTTCCACCCATAGAGGTATGGAGTGGCTCACCTAGAAGGACAATTGGTGAAGGGAGATGCCTCAGACACCATCTCACTGTCCTGGAATGTGCCTGGCCCTCAAAGCTTTAGTTGTTTCACATTTCCAGGCTACCTGATCAAACCGTGGCCGTTTCTGTACGAAAGCGTGGGTTCACCAAAGACGCGTGAGGTGGTTTCCACTGTGGAGGGAGTTAATTTTTCACTGAAAGCTCCTGAAGCGAGCGGGTTTGTTTTAACTGACTGATGACACAGCACATTCCACAGACAAAAGCCGGAGACGTGTTAGCGCTTGAGATCTCTATCAGGCTCAGGCCGACTCAGCACAGGTGGGATCTGTGGTCAGCGCTCAGCCCTCCAGCTGTGTATACTAGTCCTTTGTGTCAACCAAGCACAATTAGCCAGCTATTGTTTTCATTTGAGAGTAAGAGAGAGGCAGTGTGTAGTGATTTGTAGCTAGAAGAGAGAAAAGTGTGTGAACGAGAGATGCCTGGAATGATGCTGAGAGTAGAATGGAACTTTCCTGTAAAACACATGAAAGGTCAAGAGGTTAGATTTGGGAAGGAATTGTAATGTAGAATAGTGAAAGTGAAGAAAGTGAGTAGAAAGGGAGTACGTGTAAAGTTGTTGTTTTAAACCAAAGATGTGATGAAGCCGGGGACTGATAGGTCAGGGACTTAAGAGAGTCCTAAAGATTTTTGTGAGTTTGGAATCCCCATCGGTGAATGAAATCATCGCCGCATATGCTTTACGTAATGTCTGATTTATTATTCTTTTTTTTTGGAGTTTGTATTTGAGATGCTGGAGGCTGTTGACACAGCGTGTCTCGAGGGTCAGTGTGTGGCTTGTGTGTTCAGTACGGTCATAGAAAAGTGTGTTTCCCTTTTTTTTTTCAACAGCAGCAAAGAATGGGAGAATGAATGGTGGCTGACTTCATTCAAAATATCGGATGATGTGGGTGGAAAACCATGCAGTAGATGACCCAAAGGAAATAGATCCCATGTTGAATGTTTTCACTGGTCTGTGTGTGTGAAGGAAAGGTCCTGGGTATCGATTCAACTGAAAGACCTGTTGGTATTATATTGCATTTTATTGCCTTTTGTATTGCATTTTATTGTCAACTGGATTTACAGTGAGAAAATTATACTATGTTAGTATTTTGTTTTATTATGCTTCTGTTTTTGATTTTCCAAAATATAAGAAACTTAATATTGCTTTATTTTATGGCAGAAAATACTTCCTTCCTCGAAGTATTAAGTTTTCTCTCCAAAAACAGAGAAATTTTTATCTAAAGTCAGCATAAACTCGGTTTACCCCTGTTTTGGTACACCTGTAGGCTGTCTGACTCCAACTTCCAATGGACAAATCCTGCAATTTTAAATCTAAATTTGCAGTTCACCCCAACATAAATTGTAGTTCCACTTCTACCAAAGCAGGGGAGGACAAAGGGATTTAAAGCAATGGAAAGAATCTGGTAATAAAACTGAATAAATCTGCCAAACTGGAAATAACTGGTGCATATCCATTAGTTAGCAGAAAGTCTAATCATAGGAAAACTTGACTGGATATTGTTATGACAGTAATAATAAAAAAATTAGTATTATTATGTTATTTAAGTATTATTTTTGTTATGTCTCATTACTATTGTTGGCTAGTGCCACATTTTAGGGGGTTTTGTGTCTGTTGGTGATCCTGGACTGCCAAGGTGGATTAAGTTGAGTGCCTTTGGTATCTTTTATGAACCTCTTTTTGATAATGAAAGGTATTATCAATGTGTTTTTATACTGGTATTTATTGGTGATCAAGCCATTTAAGTTGTGAAAATAGTCCATGTACATGCTTTGGCCTGCTGTGGACCTATGTGTGTGTTCATGACATATTGTACACCAAAATATTTCTTGCAATTCATCAGAGTGGTATCATCTCATCGTGAGGGCAGTCGTCAGATATGCATTTTAAGTGTCAATAAGATTTCCGCAAATCCTGTAAAATGTCTTAATTCATCCACATGGGTTTATTGCTACTCAGCACAATGCCTCTGTAGTACTGTATGAACTCAAATAAATTGATTATGAGAAGTCACGCGATGTCTCAGTACTTATCTTTTGTAGATAACAATGAAAATATGTTTGGTTTGTCTGTCACAGAAACAACAGAAGAAAAACTGAAAAGTAAATTTATCACTGAATTCATATCTCATCATCTAAGCAAAAAAAAACACACCCGAGCCTGGCTTACATCTACAAGCAAATTTTTAAAAAGCAACACATAAATTATACATTTCGCGTTTTTTCTTGAACGTGGTTTACAAAGTGCTTTATTTCATGTCGGTTATATGACATGTGTTGATACACATCTTAGATTTTGTTTGTTTTTGGACCCTGCACACTTGCTGGTAATTGCTAGACTGTAGCACATACCAGTCTTTGCTGCTCCTTTGAGAAAAGCAATTTTTTTGTCATTAGACAACTGACATAGTCAAACAAACAGCAGCAGACAACATGGTGCAGAGAACACACTGTACATGTCTGGCTCAGGCAAGAAACAAGACTGTGAGTTTTCAGGACTTGGAGAGTCCATTGATTGTCGAGGGAGAACATTGCTGCTGCTGAGTTAATTTGATCCACATTTTGCAGCAGGGAGTGAGTGGTTGGCTGGAAGCTCTGAAGTCTTATGGGGCTTTGGTACTGATGAATAAGAAGGCACCCCCTGCTCGTGTTGGCCATTCACCGGCTGCAGACCTCGGAAGAAGACAATGACAAATGCTTCGACTTTAAGTCCCCAGCAGGATTTTAAACTATTACTCCAAGTCAGTAAATTGGCCTTTATAAGCCAGTATGAGCTATGAAGTAGCGCTTAAGCTTAGCAGGTCTTTCACCTATGCTTAGATTAGCCTCTAACACGAGTAGTGAAACGGTATAATTAGTCATCACCTAGTGTCTTTAGTTTGGTTTGGATGTTTTCTCAAAAAAAGCAAGATAATTAGCCCTGGAAGAGTTACAATTTCCTTTTGTGATAGGTCGAAGAAAAGAAGCAGTGATAGCAAAATCATATTACAATCTGAATGCTTGCAGTCAGATTAATTGCCAGCTTCAAACAAAGGCCAAGACAGAGAATCCTGGACTAAAACTAAAAAAAAAAAAAAAATCTTTGGAGTCTTCAACTGCTGCATCCCTGATGCTGATATGACCTGAGTTTCAAAGAGATTGTTTGATGTCTTCAGTGCAAGTTCTGGTGCACTTTTTGACCCTTAAATAAAATCCAGCTGTTAGACCCTCTGAACTACCCCCCGCCTAACCCTCCTCCCTCCATCTGTAGCAGCAGCAGCAGCCTGTCTTCCCCTGGAGGTGCAGGGCTGCAGGTTTGATGACAGAGGCAGCATCCATGCATTTAAAATACCGTTCACCAACCCCCAACCAACAATCCCATGAGGGGCTTTTGCATGACCCCTGACTTGTATGCCTTGCAGATATGGAAGTCTGTATAATGTTGGAGGATATAAGCTATTCTTTTCTTTTAGCTCAGAGCCCAGAAGAAGAGACCTCTCCCTTTCCAAGAGCCTCTAAGCTGCAACAAATAAAAGCTCTCACACGCAGAGGGATTTGGGACATGAAAGCAGAAGAATTTACATGCTCTTCAAATCAGTTTACAAGCCTTTTGTCTCTGCAAAAAGGGCTTTGCATGAAAAAGGTGGAGGATATTCTGCAAATTGAACAAAAAGGGGGGAGACGATTTGGCGAGGTCACTGCTGCCCTTGGCACGTCTGGCTGCAGTTGCAGGCAGGATGTTCCACAGTGAAGGTTTAGGGTGGCTGCTGTAAACTGAGCTGCCCGTTCATTGCAGGAAAAATAAACAGAGGGCCGGGCCTGAAAAAAATCTCGAGTACAGTGGAGAGTGTGTTCGCTCGGTTAGCTGACACATTGTTTTAGAAATAACAGTCTGAGGGGCCACTTTCTGAGGCGTTCACAAAAAGACATAGATGGACACACATGCATGTGCATGCACACATTTTTATATGTTCCCTTTCATTCTTCTCTGCTCTTGCAGATCTCTGACTCACAACACAGCATGACTCCTTTTCCTCTGTGCCGCTGTGATAACATTGTGACTGGATATGGAATGGAATAAACCACACTCCTTTCCTGCTCAGCTTCCACTCCTCTATCATTCATCCTCCATCTAGTACCCTCCAACACCCCCCCGCTCTCCATCCCTCTCCTGTCCAGATGACTATTTTTAGCGGCAGCGCTGCTATTCTGGAATTTGTTGCTGACTGGCTGCTGCTGGGTGTCTGGGCGGTGATCTCTTCTGGAATGTCTGGCCCATTCTCAAACCGCTCCAGAGTCCCAGCGCAGGGCGGACGGCTCGAGGCTCTGATTACTGCACCGGGCTCAGTGGGGCTGGAGCTGTAGCTCACCCTAAACTCACCAGAAATACATAGCTTGGGTTTGGGGTAAAGTGCAGCTGTGTCTCTGTGCTATTTCACTCAAGTATGTTTTTGATGTTTAACTGACCTTCACCTGTGTTTGTGCATTAATTTGTGTTTCTTTGTGTCTCTGTGTGTGTGTGTACTTGTGTGCCCTGCATGTTTTTGGGCTATGTGCTTGTGTGTGTGGTCCATGAAAAGAAAATAAGCGGCACTAATGGGAAGTTTTTCCTGTCTTGGATCAGGCTTTAGGGTTTCAAAGCAAATTGTTTGCAGTGGAGGGAACGCGGTCCAAGCCCACCTGTTGCTCATGATTGCAGAGATCCGCTCGAGCCGGGCCTTGTCGAAAGACATACTGCAGTATGCCACTCACTGACATCAACCGACCGAGTCCATTTATTCCACAAGAGCTACCCGAGCAAAGAAAAAGCAGTCTAAAGAGGTACATCGTAGGTATGCCTGGACAGCCAAGAGATGGGAAACATCCAGCCTGCAGCGCTATTAACATTTCTTTATAAACCAAATGTTCACAAATGACAGAGCTATTAAGAACAATAGTACTGTTTATCATTCCTGTAAATCATTTATCTGTCGAAGTTTTCCCCCAGGCCAAAATCCAAAGCCGCAGTGTGTAGTTTACATACGTCTCTGTCACATTTAATGACATAAAGCCCTGCCCTTCCAAATGGCAATGAGAGTTCATCCGGTGAAGGAGTGGTTTCCCCCAGGCCAGGTGATTAACACGAACAGGAGGGTGTAAAAATAACATGATGGAACACAGCCAAGGTTTTTAAACTCTTTTTATGTGCACTGGTTGCCTCTCCAGAAGCCAAGAGGAGGAAATATTTTTATGGCATTTAACCCTTCCATTGTAAGCCAGTGAACTGTGCATCCATATGGATCCTCGAGCTACTGATAGGAATTCCCGTTGCAAAACATCTTGTTCTTGTTAGTTTAAGTATATACACAAGCAAATATGAAAACTGAACAGTCAGCAGTGTTAGCATGGATGCAGCTAATTGGCCGTGGCTCCCAATAAGGGGATGTGGGTTTAGCTTCAACATGGAGACTGGGAGGAAGCCCGTCAGACGCCGCGACCCAGCCGTCCAGTTAGCCGTCCGGTCTGGTAATTAAACAGCCCTCAGCGTGCCGCGTGAGAGCCGTCTCTCCCCTGAGTGTGAAGGGCCGAGGCACGGTCTGGGGAGCAGAGTCGTTCTTGGCCACGGCTCAGAGATGTGTGGCCTGGATGCTCTGGAACCCAGTCCTATGGCCGCAGGGTTTTAGCACTGCTGGTTTTAGCGCATCCTTCAATTTGGTTTTTTGTTTCGGAGACGTTCTCTTCTACCAACCCCCATCCCGTCCAATTCACCCGTAGCTTTAAGTAGAAATACAGCAGAAGGAGTTGAATGGATGGATGTATCCTCCAGCTGGCTTACATTCCTCTGGTTTCCACTTGTGTCTGCTTCTCCTTTTTTTTCCTGGGTCAGTGTTTCTGTGATTAAAGTTTCTTTTCCTTTTTCCCCCTCTCTGCTTTTCCTCTTTCTTTTCCATTCACAGCTATTTTCCTCTCTGCCTCTTTGACTGTTCTCTTTTTACTTTTTTCTTTTTCTTTTTTTTTTTTTTTAAATATAAAGTTAAATAGTCCTAAATTGAGCAGGGAAACTCCCAACCAGTTTTGTTATTGCAGCCTCCACTGTTGTGAATTCATTGGAAGGGTCCAGTCTTTTCATGTCCAATCTGCAGATATATTGAAACGGACAAGAATAAACCTCATGCAGTCTCTGCTCAGTTTGTGGAACCAACAAATAACAACCATTCGTGACTTTAAGGCTTAAAACAGATTCATACATTCTTACTTCAACATCACAACACACTGTCTCAAGTACTTAAAAGACTTCTTTTCTGAAAACTAAGGACTTTTTTGGGGACTTCTATGATGGCATTTACTTCAGGTTCCAATCCAAGTGAACCATGAAAACCTGTGCCACCACAAAGCCTTGACGTTAATCACAAATACGTAAATTATCATAACAATTTAACACCATCTCTGTATGGAGTGCCTTAGTTTTAAACAATTTGACTTGTTTGTTAAAGAATGGTGGAAAGAAAGGCGGTTATGAAGTCATCAATCACATCTTAACGTTTTGTCTATTGTATATGATATACTGTTTTAATACTCCATCTTAAGTGTGTATGCTTTAATGCGAGTATAATTCATTTCTTGCCTCCACCCACTGACTACAGTTGAAAATTAGCACTTCTGTAACTCTGATGCCAAACATTTATTATTTATTGCACAATGTTCCTGAAAAATAAACCAGGACAGTAAGTGAAAACAACCTTGCTTCATAGGAATGTATTATAAATGTATTTGGGACTCTTAAGTGGAAACGATGCCATCTAGGGTTTCTTTGGGCCCATACAGTACCAGTGGATCTATAGTAAGAGACTGAGGCTGAGGGTGAACAAGCCTAAATCCCTCTTAGAGCAAAGAAGACAGATAACAACATGGAGACGCCGTCACTGCAAAAGTGCCCATATTAATGTGAAGTCCCCCAAAATGAAGTGGCACCTTTCAGTTGCAACAAAGTCCTTTTTCACATGGTCTTATCATCCATTCCAACTGACTGGCCATCCTCAAGCTGACATCTGACTGATTGATTTGAGTTTGGGTGTGGACTCCTTGTCCTGCTTCCTCTTCCTCGTCTGCTCTCCAGAAGTGACTGCTTCACACGGAGGGGGGCTCGGTTGAGAACACGTTGATGAGACTCCAAGTGTCAAATGAGTGATGGTAGATCAAAGCAATGAAAAAAAACAAAAAACGACGTGGCGAGAGCTTTTGCAGTTGCAGCAGCTTTCTGCAGCACTTAACTCATTACCCTATTAGACTGTATGATGTAATCCATATTGATTAATCTGGTTCCAGCTAAGTAGCTTGTTTAATTAGATCAGCATGGTTGGAAAACTGCATCTGTGTGTCACCACGTCAGACACTTCTCATTGGATATCTTTCAAAAATGTAATTTCCCATAGCTCAGCACTTTGGTGAATGGATGTACGTTCACTCCATTGCCCCATTTCTGCACAATGCAGCTACTGAAACAAAACATCACCATTCACAATTTGTTTATCTGACCTCTGTGCCTCTTAACCTCACTGAGATAACTTGGTAGTAAATCCCAGTGACCTCAGTGTACTCTGAGTGCAGTCAGGGTGGTCCATCTCCCATTGTCAGTCTTTAAAAGAAAGGGGTGAAAACATCCCAGGAGTACATGGGGCCTGACATTCACTATTCCATTACAGCCCACCTAAGACTCAGCCGCGCACATAAACAACGTCAGACACAAGGTAATGAAGTGCTAAGCACTGAGGTAATCGGTCTCTGAGTGTCGACCCTTTCCCCCTCTTGTCCTTCCACCCTCGCTCTGCTGCTCAGAGCTCGTGCTTTTCATGCCTTTACAATAGCATGCCACCGACGAGAGATTTCCCCAGATAAACCAGAATGTGTTTTTTGTCCATAAGCATTCTTGTGGGAATGGAGACAACTCTGAGGGGGTTTTGTGGTTCTTCTCATGATGAGCGGATTAAAAGCAGCCTCAGGGGAATGAACACACACTTCTTGGATTGATTTAAGAAAGGGGAACATCCTCAACGATATCAAGCTCTCTAATGCCTGCCAAGATGTGGAACAGGGGCGAGGGTTTTTATGGTTTTTGGGGCTTTTTTTGCAAGGGTTGGGTTTCAAATAAAAGCATCCACTCAGCGTCGACAGGTGAGTCCCTTTTGATGCTCTCCCAGGGTGACATTTGGAGGGGAATGCTGTGCTTTTTCTCCCAGGCACAGATACATATCTCCCCTTGGCAGCTGTGGTTTGTTAGGGTGGGGGACGGAGTGTGGGATGTCTTGTCTTAACATGGTGAATAGGTTGGTGAGTCGTCTTGAAAGATTCCCTTTATGAGTGATGGCCATCTGGGCTGTTTCTCAGTGTGTGTGTGTGGTTTTCCTTTTCATTTTTTCCCCTCCTAATAGCAGTGAAATGTTGAAGGAAAACAAATGAAAAGATAGAGCTTTGAAAATGGATCTGTCCCACCACCACTGCTACCCAACCTTCCACCTCTCCTCCCCCTAAGTCGGACCCCCTCCTCCTTTCACTTGTGCAGGCTTGACGAAAGAGTATCTCCCTCCATCGCACGCAACATGGGATGGGGGTGGGGTGGCGGGTTAGCAAAATTAAAAGGAAAAATTTGTGAGGGAGGAGAACAGGGTGATGGAGACAACAGAGGAGGAGAGAGAGAGAGAGAGAGAGAGAGTGTGAGAGAAAGTTCCATTTTAAGAGGCTGATGGTAAAAGATGGTGAATTGATGCATAGCAGAAAAAGAGAGGGAGAGGAGAGGAGACAAGGAATAAGGAAGAGTGTTCTTTGTTCTGGACAGCTGAAGGACATTAGACGGTTCAAAATGGGAGGATTTCTGTAGCTGGGGCCATGGGTGGAGGAGAGATGAAGGGCATTGAGCAGACAAGATGCTGGTCACTGTGGTTTACCAGAAAATGAAAAGGAGAGGATTGGGGCAGTGAAAAGGGAGGAAACGAAAGAATGGTAGCTGAAGTATTTACCCTTTGAACAATAAAACCAAGTCTTCAAAGATCATACACAAAAAATGAAACACAGAATTAAAAGAACGCTGGATGTTAAGGCTGAAGTTTTCTTCTTAAACGACGAAGAGTTCACATAGTTTTGTTGACAGGGTAAGTGGACTTTAAAGGGGACCCCGGCCCCATTTGGACCCTCTTAGTATTGATGAGATTTCAGACCGCTTGTTGGTCACATCAAAGCGCATTGCAGTTCGGTTTGTGCGGCAAACCTCGAGGTTCTTTAACCATAGAGCAAAACACTAAGTGGACTGGTGCCTCTTTGTTTTCACTTTGCACAAATCAATTGAGCCACAAAATGAACCAAGAGGGACAGACAAGAGGAAAATGATGAACAAAAACGGCCTGCTCTTGAACCAGGAAAAGAGATTTTTGTTATAAGAGACCGCTCTGATCCCATCAATTTTATGCAAATATGCATTTTTTTTTCTAAAAAAAAAAAGCTACTTTGCTCAGAATCCAATGTTTACCTTCTCTGATGGAACATTCATTCTGTGATGAACAGGGAGATGTCACGTCTTGTTCCTTTGACCACTGCAACAATTTACATCAAGGCAGAACCTGACAACATCAAAGAGGGTAACACACACCTCCCACACGTCTTCTTCTCAAAACACATCTTTCATACGCTAATGACACACTAAAGTGGCCAACTATGTACTGAGCAGGGTGGAAAAGATCAGTGAATCGGCAGACATTCCTAGCAGCTGATGTCAAGGCATTATCACAAAATCCGCTCAATATGATGTTTCGAACCAAAATATGAACTCCTCGAACAATGTGAAAGCTGATATTTGACAAGGGTGGTCTCCAACTAGGTGACACGAAGGTCAAAATCATAACTCCTGAGCTTGGAATTCCGCAAACCAGGTCCATAGAGAGACCCACAAAGGACAGAGGAGGACCAAGGTGCCTTTGTTGCCCAGCTCTGGAAGCAATACTGGCCCAGTGACTGGTTCACGGGCCCAGTGACTGCAAGGGCACATTCCAGACATTCTGCTCCCAGTCAGGGATGTCCTGGCGAGTTTACAGAGGACAGATGTCCACTCCACAACCTGTGGGGCATGGAGACGGTCAGAGACAAAGCAGGAAAACTTTTTTCCATTCTTGTGCTTGCTGTTGTTTAAACTGTGGTGAATCACTCGTTACAGCTTTATGGGAATCTCTCACAAGTATTTGGAACAAACCACCAGAAATCTACTCAGACTCATCAGTAAGTTTCCTTTAGGTCACAGTTATATTCCTTCTGCAGATCTTCCCATGCAAGACAACAATCTGTACGTTAGAAACATATTAAAAAGCACAGAAAAGAGAGCTGACATTATGAGATGTTGATCTCCTCGTGACTATGAGATATTTTTATGGTTCTCACTCAAAGGGTGACATTCATGCCTCCATGCTCTTTTCAGCATTGCAAGTTGTAAACAACTAGTGTTAATTCTAGGGGATGTGCGCAATAGAGCCTGAAGTTCCTAACCCAGCTCAATTGCGTAACCTTAGAGTGCTGACCTATCCGACTCAACTTGACACATACCAAGTCGAACGCAAAGCACAGAGTTTTGAACGTGAACCCGACAGCAAACAAACAGACAGACTGATCCAAGCCCAGCCAGCGAGCAACGGGGGGGAAATTCAACAATCTCACGTCATCTTAACTGGGAAACAAAATCAATATTCTCCCTAGGTAGAAATCCTCTAATCCGAGCATTTACTCTTTTGTCATTTTTGTCGTAATATGACTAGATAGTTGTGAGTTGAGGCTACATAACCCTACCCCTAACCATTAAATGTACAAACTGTTAGTACCCGTTCATTTGATTCATCTTATGACAAATTCTACAAATCAGTAACCTTCCTTTTTCATTGTGTTCCCGGACAAAGGCCTGACTACACCAGGTGCACACACACTATAAGTCTGCTGTTTTCTATCATTTAATTTGCATCCTGAAACTGCAGATTTATCGGGAATTTTCCCCAAATAAAGCAGCTGCATAAACAGGAAAGGCAATTTCGTGCATGCAATGCTAAACACCAAAGCTTCCTCCAACATACTTGGCACCGAGTAGAATGTCAGCGACAGTTTAGAGTTCCATTCCTGATCCAGTTTCCCCTCACGTGGAGGGAAAAGTTGCCACAGAAAGATGATCTCACTCCAATTAACCTCTGCTTTGTGTCGTTAGAGATAGCCGCTTTGTGCAGCGTGTGTGACGAAACACAAGCCCCATATCTCCAATGTAAACATGGCAATTATTGGGGGCCTTTAGACACAGAGCCCTCTGCTATGACACACTACAAAGGGTTTTGTCTCCTCGGTGGTGTGTGTTTGACTTCCTTTGCCGCACACAAGATTTGTCTTTCAGTTAGGCACGGCCTGGGGTGGAGCAGCTACTTCCTGTGTAAAGGCTGAAAAGGCTTGAAGGGGTTAAAAGGAAGCCTACTGACCCACATAAACAAGCACTCTCATTCATGGCCTCCCATACTCCCTCATTGCAAAAGTCTGACTCACAAACGTTCAAACAGCAGTGAAGTGCCTCTGCACCCCCAGCACCACCAACCTCCTCTCCTTCTCCCACACCATCCAGCAAATCTCCCTCTGTTTGAAAATCTCATATCAGCATCCGCGCCGTACACGCGCCACACACACACACACGCACACACACACACACAATCATTCACACGGGGCACGTGAGCACACACGTATTGTATGTATACACTCACATGCATGGACAGACACACGCGGTCTTTGCCTCATACACAAAATCCCAAGAAGGGGGAGAGGTCAACATACCTCTTCTCTCAAGAATGCAGAAGAAGTTTATGTTGCCAATGGAAAGGGAGAGAGGCATCTTGGGTGAGCAATTATCCTTTTCAGTACACTCAGAAAAGGGCCCTTTTTCTTGGAACGTGCCTCCCACCAATATTTCTCCCTGCAGCCACAGGGGTACAGCAACATTTGCACTAAATGGGCAAACACCGATCTGTCAGGCTGTCATCTGGTGCATATGTGTTATTTTTACCGTGACTATTTTTTGCCTGCACTTATATCTGTGGCGCCAAGTAATAACATTTTGTTTGGAAACTTAAAAGTGTGACCAAAAAGGTCTTTTAGGTATTGGTTGTCAAATGTTATTACACTTTCTGGTTGCCGGTTGGCCTTTGTGGCTGCTGGATCTTGCATTTTGATTTAATGAGCATTGGGGCTAATTTAGTTTATCGTTCAAGCCTTCTAAGATGTGGTGACACAACAATGTCATAACATTTTAAACACAGAGTAAAGATGAGTTATTACAGGCAGGCATGACAGGAAAAAAATGGACCCCCAGCAATTTATACGGCGATCTGTCTATGTCAAATAACGATAACAACCTATCGCTCCTCGACGACAGGCAGTCGGCTTTATGGCTGTGGGTTTGGAGGTCGTGTTAAACAAGCGTCTGTACTGTAACCAGCTAAGCTCAAATTAGCTTTTTTTTTTATTGAGTAGACTTAAACACTCAATCCTAAATAGGTCCCTTTTTCACACATTAACAAGCAGTGGTACACACACACACACACACACACACACAGACTGGCACCACCATCCAATTCTTTCTCTGGTTTGCTGATATTCAGTGTTTACAACTGCATTCCCACAGCTTATTAGCGACGCCGTCCCCACCAGCGTTTTAGTGGCGAGTGTGTTTACGTTGTCCTTTTCTGTGTCTTCTTGAATGCCTTGTTTTCCTTCAGGAGGAGTGTCTCTATCTCTCCATTTCAATCTCTTTATGAGCTTGACCATACAGGCTAACAGTACCGCCAAAGCTTTGTGTATAGCGTGTACATTTAAACATCAAAACAGACAAAAAAACATCCAAGAGAATATATACAGTATATATAACAGAAAGAATACCTCACTCTCTCTCTCTCTCTCTCTCTCTCTCTCTCTGCTGTGTTTATCCTGTCTCTGAAGCCTTCCTTCCCTGTGCCAAACATTAATCGAATTGTTTTCTGGCATCGCCACATCCAACGTGAAGAAAATAGAGGCATGTGGTTGTTTACAGTTCATTTCTCCAGTTGGCAACTCCGACACACTTTGTGTTTTGCTTTGCCTTTCCAAGTCTTAGTAAAAAAAAAAAAAAAAAGATAATAAAGGAACAGGCATGGAAGCAGAGGAATTATAAAAAGGCTTTTCATAAGAGTTAAGTGTCAGGAAACACGTTAAATCACTCCAGAAATTACTTTAGTGTGGGTTCTATTTTTGGTCAGCCGTTGGAATTAGTGGTCGTCTGTGACTGTGAGTTTGCAGAATATCATACGAAAAATTTCCCAACAAGTGTGACACATACGTCAGTGAAAATTTGGGATGCATATTTTTGTCGGACATTCAAGACAAAGTTCTGATTTACAAGAACAATGTGAATGATCCTAAGTTGTTTTTTTTTGTGGTACAACCGTGGAAAATATCAGTTTTCTCACTGGCACGGACCTAATGCTACACAGCAAAGATTACTTCTTTTTTTTTCAGTATTTTGAAATGGCATGTGTTGACTGCAGCATAATTCAGTCACAGAGATGAAATGACTGGTGGACGTTCAAAAGTAAACTCAATAACTGAAATGGATCGAATGGATTTCATGTGCTTTTTCTGTGGAAAAAGTTCACAAAACAAACTCTTGCAAAACTCGTACAACATGTTTTACAAATGAGGGCCGTGATCCTGACCGCTGATAATGACTTTCTTCTTGTCTCGTGGAAGATGCACTGCCATTTTGTTTCCTTCCCCCCTCAGCTTCCCTCTGACTGTGTTTTCACGACGGTTGGCAGACGGATCTCAATGCAGAAAGAGACAACAAACCCTCCAGACAGGATGGGAGCCCTTATTTATTTTGCAGATAAGCATTGTGGGTAGTGGAGGGAGAAAGACGTGCTGGCATGTTGGCTTGTTTTCGGGAAGCTTCTGGGATGTCTGTGATAAGAGCGCGCTGTGGGAGGAGCCCTGTCTCCAAACAATTAAAGCGGGCTTAGAAGTCAAGTGTGCTTTACGTCGCTCCGTCCAGACACAAACACATCAGTATAGTGTGTACATGGTGGAGCGGCACATAAAAACAGGCCCTTTAATCTGTACAGCAAGGGGGAGCAGGAATGCATATTTATTGGTGTGGCGTGTCTATGCCAGCCATGCATGACTGGGATGAAGTGTTAAGTGTATGGAGTGTGAATTACAGCGCTGTGTCATCACCGTAATTATAAAGCTTGAAGTAGCTGGCACTCTATTCTTCATCACTTTGACTTACTTCATATGTTTCTCACACTGACTGATTCTGATGGAATGTGTGTATGCAACGTCTGAGTGTAATGAGTGTCCAGTCAAGGATCTTTTTAATATTCTTAGTCATATCTATGTGTGTATGTGTGTGTGTGTGTGTGTGTGTTTGTGTGTATGTGTGCGTGAGCATATGAGTGGTGTGATGGAGCGTGATTAAACGAACAGTGTTTAACTCCAAATCACAGACCCCGAGCGCGGTGAATCACGAGTGTGAACCATCCTGTATTTGTAAAATGCGTGTTCACACGTGAGGAGCACTGGAGCACGCAGGTGTTTGAGGTTCTCAAATGAGCCTTCATCTGATGTCTAAATATCTGTCATATCTGCTCTCCAAGGATTCAAAACATGACCGTGCTGTGTTTTTCCACTGGTTTTCTCCGCCCCTTCCCATCATTCCCACTCATTCTTACGGTTCCCGCTTCAGTAGCTGTTGGCATCCGTTGTGGGCATATCCATCACCGAAATGCACGCATGGCCTGGATCCCACGATTGATTTAGGACGAAAACAAAGCCTTCCAGCATTCCCAAACATCCTTCGCGCTATGATGCAAGCTCATTCCTCAAATCAGAGATTCTTCTGTGTGTTGACAGACAGGATGGGAGAGAGAGGAAGACACCTGTGAAAGGCGGAGATGTGGAAATGGATGGATGACTGTTTACCACGAGCTCATTGTAATGGATCATATTGTGGTGCATTTTTACTTTTGAGCACATGTCTGAGCGTAGATTCATAAAAATGCATTCCTAAGTATATGTGTCTGGATAGAGAGACACAGGGGGGTCTGAAAAAATCCTTATGTTCACTTTCACTCTCTTAAATTACTGTTTCCATTTCATAATAGGGCGTCATTGGCCCAGCAGTATTTCATTAACATCAAAGAAATAAGTCAGGTGCACTGCCGTTTCTGTTCATGTTGTACAACAAATCATCAATTAGTCCATTCTTGTGCTTTGGCATCATCCTCATCCCCTCTGGTTTAATTTAACTTACGTAACAGCATCCTCGAACTGCTCCATGCCCGCTTTGTTTGGATGCCTCAGCAATGATTATGTGGGTGAAACTGACCTCGTGAATGTTCATAGCCCGTGGTGTTTACATGTTTACGAGTGCGTGTTTACAAGATAGCGGCTGAGATCACTTACTGGATTAAAGATAGAAGCCCGGAGAGTTTTGTCATTTTTAAAGAATGTGATTCACAGAGCTTTTTTTTTTTTTTGCGTATTCTACTAAAGCTACCTCAGCATTTATCCGTGTGAGTCATCCACAGTGATGACATTTTGACATGATTTTGTTTACCCGGACATTTCATGCTTCAAAGACGTGGTTGAAATAGAATTACAATCATTCAAGTTTGTTCATCAGATCATTATTTGAACATAGCTTGCCAAAAAAAGGTTATTTTTCCTGTAGCAGACATTAACAAGCTGACAAAATGTGCTGTACAGGCAGCTCACACCGTGCACAAACATAGCAAGTACACCACAGTGCTGTAAGATACTTGTTAATATCACCTTATTATACACTGTCAAGATATTGGAAAGAGCCAAAACATAATATTTTCCAAGAGTTAAGGATGATGGATTATGATTTATCTCTGACAATGTGTTTCCGAAGACCTATTTCCTATAAAATACAAAAAAAAAACAACCCAGACCTAAATACACTCCTTAACAGGTTTGATGAAAGATTAACGACCGCGCATGAGTTCATGCTGTTGAATGTGTTCTGTCTCTACAATTATCATTAGTTCAGATGAAGTGTCACTTCGTTATAGATGGCAGATGTTCAATTAGCTGACAGTGCCAATTGCCAGGGCCCTCCTATGTATGTGTGAGAGCGATTGTGTGTATATGTGTGTTTCTACACTGAAGACATACGGTACGTGAAAACCCCAAAGAAAGCCAGAAGTGATCCAATCTGACTCCAGGCCATCTGTCTCTGCCAGAAGAAATGATAGAGTGAACAGTGATATATTATTTCTCTGCTTGTGATCTTTGGGGCAACATTCATCTTCTCTCCACAAGCACATGTGATCCCCTGCCTCCGTTTTTTTACTGCCGCCTTTCTCTGTACATGTTTCATCCACTTCCATATGTACCAGCCCCTCACCCTTGTTCTGGTGAGGTTGGGTCTGCCTGTTGTGTCATGTGGCCAGCTTTCAGATCTCTCCCCAAGGCCTCTACGAGCCGCAGATGGGTTTGACGAACACTCTGAGCTACGCAACCACGCTCGTGTGATGATGTGACACCCAGAGGATGACAAAGGGAAAGACTGATCTCATCCCCTCTACACAGCGCTCGCTCACCTCCCTTGTTTAGGTTGCGTAAGTCCGAAAAAACAGATGCTGAGGCAGTTAATGTGGAGTTAGTAACAAATTAGAGATGGGAATTCTCTGTGGTCACACCCTTAAGCCAGATCCACACTTTGGTTTCAAACTACCAGACCTGTTTCCACACTCACATCTGCAGGAGAGAGGACTGGCAAAGCCCACTCTGTGCTAATTCTGCTTTAATCACTGGAAAAAAAACAACCTGGGCTGTTTTTTTATGTCCTGGGTGGGTCTAAACTGTTAAGATTACTGCTGTTTCTTGCTGTAAAGAAACATTGGGAAGGGGGCTCTTTGAAGAACATTTTAACATTTTGCAAATGGCAAATTAAATTCTTGCCCAAATCAGTCCTGCCCTTGATAGCACTTTTGTTGTGATTTTTGTGGTTTTTGGATCTGACGCTTTGAACACAACAGCAAATAAAAGTTAAAAACGCCTCAAAGAGATGATCCACTCTTTGATTTTCTAACTTCCACTCCTCCACCTCTGGGTGTCCTTGACGTCCCGGCTTATCCTCCTCTCCTTGATTTGGCTGCCGCCTCCGTGCCCACATGAGGTCATTCTATCTTTGATGTGAAGCTGTTTGCCATTGCTTCTCCTGTGCACGAAGCCCTTTATTCTGCCTTTGATCTCAGTATCAATGCAACTGATGAAGCGAGGCATACGTGCTCGCTGTCTGCCGCCATCGTCGTCTAACTCCCTCACAGCTGGTCTTCCTCTTCCTATGTGGCTTCCTCCTTTAATGCTGACACCTGTGTTTGGCTCAGCGGTCTCCTCTGACAGGTGAATCTCTACAACCTTGCATAGTTTCGCCTGAGCTGCTCGATCCACTGTACGCCGCCGTGCCTACATTCCTTCAATCTACACCTTTCGCCGCCGTCCTATGACGGCCTGACCAAACGATCATCCCGGTGATGAAACGTCCTGTCCCTGCACGCAAACAGTTTGACTGGGAAAATGAATTATTCCCGGGGGGATGGGGGTACAAGTAGGGGGACGCCGCTCCCTTCCAGGCAGCAAGAAAGCTGTGTTTACATAGGGGGAACATAAAAACATACATGTGCATTGACAAGTGGGACTTTCATGTGGCGTAATGTTGTGTTAATGACTTAAACAAGTGACTCTGTATGCTCAGCAGCTGTGACTCAAACATAAATCTACACACAAACACGTCGCTACAATACATAAACACACGTACGCAGAAACACCACGGCGGCACAGGCAGGCGCGCACCTACACACGAGTGACAAAGGTCTACACGCGCTCTGCTGTGGGCACATCAGTGACTCACGTGGGTCACATGTTGCTGTTGACCTTGATTCTAGTTATAGAGTCAGAGCTTTTGTGAGGCAGAAAAGGTCGTACGCACATCTGTGCACATTATGGGCCCTGGATTTTCCACTTTATCATCTACATTGCTCCTACCATTAGCATTAGGCTCAGCAGTGAGAAGACACACACACAAGGTGCCAATCACCGGAGGTATACACAGAGAAGAGGCGCAAAAACTTATGTTCTCCACTCAAGAAGCTGCAAGACGAGAAGCGAGAGGCTCTATGCGTGCAAAGCCTCCATTCATCATTGTCAGTAGCCTTATGTTGTCTGGCCGAGCCCAAAAAGCTTCAGGATGAACCATTGACTCCTGTAAAAGGGGCTTCCACTTAGCCGTGGCTCAATAAAAAGGGCCAATGCACTTAGCGTGTTGTTAATTATCCCACTTCAAGTGAAGCGAAACCCCTGTTAACTTAACCTAATGGAGCTTGTCACCACTTCTTTCTGATAAATGATGGGCTTGTTGTCAACACCAGCAGTTTAGATGCATATCTGGGGATTACTCCCGCGATGTTTAATAAACACGGCGAGAGTATAAATCCCTCTCACAATGAACTTATTTCATGTTAAGAAAAGAACTCGTGTTGCAGCTCGGCACCTTGATATCCGAGAGCAGACTCACTGGTGTCTCGCAAAGGTCACGATAATAACCCAAAACTAGAGTGGCGAGGTCGAGGCTGAGAATATCTGGCCTAGTTCTGAACCAGACGGGTCTAAATCGGCGTACTTCTCCCAAGAGCAACTGGCCTCAATGTTTATTGGTCTTTTCAAAGAAAGGGGACACTTAGGATGAATTTGTGTTTGTGTGTGTGTCTGTCTTGTATGTGTGTTTTTATAAATAACTTTGAAAAAGCCCAGTAAAAAGAATGAGATTTATCTTATTCTTGGGTTGTAAATAAATTGAATGATCTACCGGCGAAGAAGCAAACTCGTAGGTCAATCTGGCGTATGCCCGCCCTCTTTCACTGCTGCCTCTAAAGACCGCTTGTGATGGTTAAGTCCACTACCTGGATTGATTTGCTGTAAAAGTCCTCCCGTTCAGACCATTATGAGCGCCGTTCCAGGCCCTTTGTATTTTCGTCTTTCAGCCGTGGTCGCTCGATGTTTCATCCTCCTCTTTGAGTACATAACAGCTTGCTGGCCTTTGTCCTGCAGTACATGACAGGCCTCTGGAAGTCCTCCTTTTCAGCTTCAGTCAGACCTCTCAATAACCATTACAGTAACTTATTACCTATAGACAAGAAAGTCCAGACAGCCCCGAGTCTTACAGCAGAGCCCCATGTAATATCCGCTTACGATTCATCTGCTCTCACGCTGTATTGTTCTAATTTCACATCTGCACTGCACTATTTTTAGCCAGTCTGCGACACAATACGGCGCTGTTTGTTCAGTGAAGATCTTACCTTTATGGACAGTGGGTATGACAGAGAGATCAATTACATAATGAGATCAAGGGCCGGTGTGTTTGCGTGACCTACTTTGAGAATCAGTAAGCAGACATTGATCTGAGAGGCATTATATGCTGTGACAGATCCAAAATGAATGGACCATTTCTCTAATGTGGAACAGGGAAGGGGGCCTTGGATACTTCAAATGTTTCAAATTCACCAAAACAGTGACCTCCCTCTGGAGAGCTGCGAAAATAAATCCCCAGTCACACACTCCAACCACAGGAAAGGAGAAAAATGGGCCCTGTCTGTGCAGCCCACTCTCTCACTTTCTCACCAGCACGTGAGACAAAGTGAAAAAGTATGCAGGCCGTCCGCTTTGTTGCCTTTTCTTTGTGTGTATGTGTGAAATATGCTGTGTATCTCTGTGTGCTCCTCATTTGTGAATGTTTGAGCAAACATAGATTTTTGTGTTTCCATGTACTGTATATATGTGTGGTAATGGATCCGGTTGTGATAGTTGTACACGTGTGTGTGTGTGTGTGTGTGTGTGTGTCGGGAGTATAAAGTCTGTTTTGTCCATTTTGTATTTCC
The DNA here is from genome assembly GCA_900303265.1 of Brotula barbata. NCBI lineage: Eukaryota > Metazoa > Chordata > Actinopteri > Ophidiiformes > Ophidiidae > Brotula > Brotula barbata. The sequence goes on from OMNV01007584.1 coordinate 95,455, forward strand.
CCCCTCGCCTCTTGTTCTCTGTATCGTCTCCCACTGTCAGTCTGCCCACTAGGACAGCATCTCTGGATTCCAGCCACGAAGAGGCCACTTTCTGGCTCCAGTGGTGTGTGCTGAAAAATTCCTACTTGTGAACTCAGCAGATCCTTAGGATGCACGAGAAGCCATGCAGCTGCACGCTGATGGGTTGTGGGTTCAAATCCACATGCTAGCTGGCAAAAGAACAGAACATGGCAATCAACATCTGTTACTGAGAGTAGGAATACTAAGATTTGTACCTACTTAAACACACATTACTCACTGCAATTATTGCACACGGCGTGCAGGTTTGGGACCTCGGCAACGTCCAAAAATGATAGCAAATGGAAAATCTGGGCTAAAAGTATGCAGTCTGAGTCAGGCTTTACTGTAGGACCATGAGGCAAAGCACTGCAGTGCATAAGCAGGACACACAGTAAACCTCCCTGGAAAAATAAAGGTTAAAAAAAGTTCAACGTTCACCCCCGTAACTCTCTAAATCATCCAAGCTTCCAGTCATACGTCGTGCTCCTTAGTTCTTAGTGAATGTCACTCAGTCTGTGCGCATGCCTGCAGAGACAAAGGAAACCATAAAACCATGAAATGCTTCTTTTCCTTCCCCCTGACACGTTTTCTTTCGGCAGGGGTTTTTTTAGCATGCTGAGCAGGCAGCGGTGGCAGGAGGAGGCTGATGGAGAGGGCCACCTGAACAAACCCAGTGTGGAACCAGGCAGCCCGGACAGCCAGGCCCAGTCAGATTTATGACCCTCCACCCCTCTTTTCCCAGCCAGAGGCCCTTCTGTGAAACTCCGGATCACACGAGACCCTATTACATTTTGTCACCCCTGTCTCCGTCTTCCACCTCTCCCTTCCCCGTCCTGCTCATTTTTCTCTCTTTTATAAAAATATCAGTTTATCCCGTCCACTTCTCTGCCTCTGTACCTTGATATCTCTTTCTCTCTTACTCCCCCTTTTCTCCCAGACATCCTGGCCAGCTGTTCATCCAGACAGGGTGTCTACAGCTGTCAGTGTGCAGTTGAGTTGCAGCTCCAGAGGTTGATTGCATAGCCTGGGGTGCAGCGCTCCTTTCCCAACGCCGCTGTCTCCTCTCTCTGCAGCATCCGAGACCTCGGCATAACCTTGACACCACAACTACATGTTTTCTAGATACCACCCACACACCGCACAGAGGTAGTAGGGGGTAGCACCGCCGAAAAAATGTTGGGACCAATGCTAGCGTAAGACGCTGCGCTGTGCTCAAAGTAAGTCGAGGTGTAAAATCACCAGGATAAAAGCTGTGCAAACAAATGTACAGCGTCAAATGAAAAAAGTTCTCTCTCTTTCTCTTTCTCCCTCTTTTTTGTTTTTCTCTCTCTCTAGCTCTCTCTCTCACACACACACAGACACAGAAAGAATTCTCCACCCAACAGCAGTGAAGTTTTGGCAGAGCAGTTGCTTCCAAGTAAAATTCAAACCACTGACTACAGACATTCAGTAAATGGGCAAAATTTCCCCAGACAAGGGTAAACTTTGTTGCAACACCCCACGAGACAAAGGCCAGTAAAACCAAATGAAGTGGGCTGCAAATTCACCCCACTTTGCTGCAGCTATTGAGATAATTAATCCAGTTTCTGCAGCGGTATTCTGCTGGCTCGGCCCAGTCGATCTGAAATGAAGGAATTCAAGAACTTTCAATCCGCTTTTTTACCAGAATCAGACAGAGGTTTAAATTATACCTTCGCTTATATTTGCTTTGGGAAGGATGTTTTGAAGGCATTTGTCATTCTTTCGGTGGAAGACTGTCTCCTTAAAAGGTTGAAATAGTTGCCGATTTCTTTTGTTTTCCTTTGAGTTCCAGGGTAATTTCAAGGAAAGTCAAAAACAACATTCCTTTCTGCTGCATCAAAGGAAGATTTCGATTAATGGAGTCAGCTACACATTCAAACACATCGAGCGAGATCATAGAAAACTGTAATAAACTCAGACATCCGATGTAGGCTCCGCTTTGCCACACGGATCTTCCCAGCCTGGGGAAGCATGCTTTATTACAAATGGGAGGCTTCCAGTGTTTCTCGGTCGGTTATTACAGTACACCCTGTTGCCATCCGTGATGCTGGAGACTCGAGACCTTGGAGATGGACGTGTTTACTCTGCAGTTAATCACCATGTCTGATGCGGCCTCTCTGGACGTGTGAGGGGGGGAAATGCCGGCTAAATGCAGTCACCACGACCTAATGAGGTGGTTTAGCAGCAGCAGAGGGCCTTCAGCTGTACTCTGTAATTCAGAGACACCGACTCCACAGTTCCCCCGGCCAGCCTGCGTCACAAGTGCGTTTGCCAATATTCACTATGTTACCCACAACCCTGCGAAACATGTTGAATGATCCCCATAAGAGACCGGGTCCAATGAGCCATCAATCAATGCGGTGTGTGTGGTTTGTAAATGGGGAGAATGGAGAGATGGTGGTATGGTAACAGGAATGAAATGAATTTTGAGCAATTTTCAGACAGCGAGTAGAGAACGTCCTATAGAAAATCCTCTGTAAAAGCAAAATATTACTATAGATGGAAACATCCTGTAGATCTGTGTCGTATGAACACAGTGAAAACGCTGCAGCAGGCCTCTCCGCTCCTCTTTGTCCTCGTGGCACAGCAGTGCTGTTCTTGGCAGTGCCTGCTGCCGTAGCTCCACTCCTTACTAATGGTTAAACGGCATGCTCGTGCCATGCTCGGTAATGACAGGCTAGGCTTATTCCACTGAAGTGGCACTTTTCAGCACACAAAGAGCAAATCGAGCACCTCCCAAAGCACAGAGGTGCTGTGAGGACAATGTTTGCACACGCAGGAATTCACGCACGTATTAACCAACACACACACACAGACACAGCCTCAAATTCAGATGAACAAAGATTGGAAAAACAGAAAAGGTCTGCTTTAGTACATTTGTTGTGACTGTAAGTGACACGCCGACAAATCCCAGATTTTTGTTTACAGCACATGTTCCTCAAAGATTTCCCTATCTGATCCCACGGTTGGATCTGATCCTGCTCTATCCCATCTAATCCCACAGTTGGAATATGTTTCTGTCCTGCAATGGATCACCCAGATGAATGAGTGACAGTCTTTGGACTCCAACGCTGTCACAATGCCACAATCTCTTCCTTTCCACTGTTTTTAATGTCTTATTTCAGGAGCATGGATCTACTTAATTCGCACTTAAGCCGCTGAATTCACTCAAAGCCAAGCTCTACATCCCGATAATCTTGTTGTTTATGGTGAAGTCTAATTGTCCCTGAATAAACTCACACATACTCACACTGAGAATTGTGTCTGCACTCGAGTTGAAAGCCAAATTGATCAGTTCCAGGTTCATGAGATAAAGCTTCTGGCATCAATATTCACATCAATACAGTCTGCATTTATGCTGTCTTGAACGGCCAGTGAACAGGGGAGCGCACGAGTGTGTGCGTGCGCTTGTCTTTGAAAAATAAGGGGGCCAGAACGCTTTGTTTCACTTGGCGTTTGTTTGGATTCATTATTAGGACAGTAAACTTCCGAGCTGTGTCGGTATGTGCACCACATGTTGAGTTTCTTTTTTTATGTCTCCCAGGAGACAGCTAAATGTAAGAGGACCTCCACCGTTTCTCACACAGAGGTGATGTAGAGGAGGTAAAGGTCTGTAAAGTGTAGGCGAATTTCATGGACGTCATCCATCATTTTCAGCAAGGAGAGCATGAAATGTGTGTTTGTGTGCGTGGGTGTTTGCTGAAACGTGCCTATTTTGCATTTATGTGTGTGCATGGGCATTTGTGCATGTAAAGGTGCATGTGGTAATGTTCACTCAAACTCCCTCCCTCTGGGATGTCTGACTCTCACATCCTGCTACACTTTCCCAGTGTCCACAGGCTGGATCTAGTTCTGCCCCACGGCATGTCCACTTCCACAGCGGCAGAAAGGTGGGAGCAAGAAGAATGTGTCTTTTCATCAAACTTGGCACCGCATAAATATTTCATACAGGCAATATGATTCCGCGGTGCCCCATGACACAAAGGAGCGGGCTCTGGTGGAGTGTGGGGGTGGGATACAGAGCAGAAATGAGATCTTAGATTGGAACTCTGCTCCCAGGCACCACCTGCTTGAAGTGATAGACAGTCAGACGGCCCTGGAGCTGGTGTCGTGACAGAGGTTTGGTAAAACTATATCTGACTATGTCTGCCTGTACCGGTGCCAGGTCTGCCACTGAAACCCACTTTACCGTGGAAAAATCATCAGTGCAAGCTCATACTTGCATTGTTGATTGTGTGTCTGTGTGTGTGTGTGGATGGAGAGGATGGGTGTGCCTGTGGACATACCAGGCATTCCAGGTCAGCAATAAAGCCAAATTGAAGGTGGGGGATAAAGTCGGGGTGTGTTGAGTGATACCTGGCCAGCTGGGAGGGAGGAGGAGGGTCGGAGAGGTTTAGGATGGTTTTCGCTGTTGAGAGGTGCTGACATGGCATTAGGTGATGAATTAGGGGAGATAAAGCTGCAGCGAGGGCTTTGTCCCCTTTTTCTCAGCCAGACTCGCATCATCATCCACAGCGTGCTCCAGTTTCACCTCAGAAATAGACAATTATGCCCACAAAACTACAGGATATGACCAAGCCTGAAATAATATGAATCACACTCCAGTTGTTCGCTCTTACATAGGCAGCTGAATTGGTATAATAAGACGCGAGTGGTTTTGCTCAAAGTTGCGCTGTGACTGAGCGAATGTGCATCAAGCAGATCTGTCAAATGGTCCTGATTCCTGCGCTGCCTTACTGCCAACACACTGTCATGTTGTTATTGTACATGTTCATGGTGGCGACCCTGGATGTCACATTGGTATGATATCTCCACGTTTGTTTGGGTTCAGAACCCTTTCCAACGTGCTGGTTAGAGCGTTGGCCAAACATGGGCTCTGCAGATCCAAAGCAGATAGCAGATACATGGTAAAAAAAAAAAAAGCAGCATACTTTTCAAACGTAGGGAACAAAATGTTCTTTCAAACATACTTCAAGGAAGGCTGTGTTCTTCTGTCTAAAGCAATTACATGCAATTTATGTGACACATTCAACCTCAACCAGAACTCCATACACAAAGGAACTCAAAATGCAGACCAGGATGATTTCTCAATTTTAATCGATGAACATTTCTTCCTTTAAACAACAAAGAAAAGTGATTTTATACTGCGCCAGGAGCCAGGTGACAACCACAGGGGCTGTGAATCATTTCCACATTATTACAGAATACACCACCTCATATGTCGAGGGATAAATGTCGAATAAACCTCGATTGGACACGACAAATAAACAGTCCGAGCTCCAGCGTGTTCCGTTTTCTTTTAACATGTAAATGGCGTTTATGTGGTTCCAGATCGACCCGTTAGTATGCAGCACGGTTCATTTCTCCTCAACAGAGAAGCAATTAAAGCCAATTAAAAGCCTGTCAGGAAAACCAGTGGGTTCCCCTGAGAGCGAGGTCCTGTAACGTGACACCGTGGAAGAATGTGGGACACGGACCACGGACACAGAGGGCTCATCAACGCTCACAGGTGTCCCACTTTGAAACGGGGCTGCGTTGGCCTGAGAGGAAACTGTTACATCTAACCATCACTGGATTTATCTTTTCAAATGTTTCTCTCATCACCGGATGCTCGCCGTGTAATTTCCACAGATTAAATATAAAATCTGCGCGGCTGAAGAAGAGGAGAGCCTCCGTTGTTCTTTTGATGTGCTCGCCGCTGCCCCTCTCACACGCATACGGGGCTCTGTTGTGGCAAAGTCACGGGGCTCTGCTAAAGCCCAAAATAAGCCCTTCAGCTTTAAAACAGAGCAGTTGTCAAAGCAATGTAATAATAACTCAATTCTCATCGTCAATGACGACTATTCCTCCATGGATCTTTTGCCATCTGGATGCTTTTCACACAGACTTCTTCAGTCTTCTCAACATAGAACAGTCGATTCAAAATGGGACCGCGCTTCAGAAGATAACAGAGGGAGCTTTTGTCTAACAGACTTCCAGACAACATGTGGAAGGGGCAGCCATTTTACTCCTAAGGTATGTCCTCCTGCACTGCAATTCGGGGCTCTTTTACCCCTGGACAGCCTAATGTGAGCCAGATTGTTGGTGCTGTGGGGAAAATATAGATCTCATGATTACCAACAATTGACCAATTCATTTGAGACCCCCTTTGACATTGCGTCTGTGCAGCTGCATTCGGGATTGTGGTTAATGTGTGTTCGTGTGTGTGTGTGTGTGTGTGTGTGTGTGTTGGTGTATGTGTCTGTCTGTGTGTTTAGACTTTATCTGTCCCACAATAATAAATGAAAAGAGGCTGGTAGTTTTTAGATCATGTTGGGCCCCGTGTTTGAAGAATGGATTGGCACACAACATGAGAGGGTGTTTGGATTAGAACGAGGCTATACATTACACAGATGGACCTCGGTTGCGTGTGTGAGAGACAGCAAGTGTGTTCTTGAAGATACTTACTAGCCTCATTAGATACAGCCAAAGAGCGTGGCCCAGACAGCACAGGCGAGCAGCGGAATTAAAAGCTGCAGAGGTCATGTGATGAACGCTGGGCTACGACCACTTCGTCTTTGGAGCTGGAAGTTTTTTCAGCTTTGGACAGGCTGCCATAAAAACCGAGAGGCAAAGGGAGATAATAGAGTAACTTTACTGGCTTGTCTGCGTACAAAGGGATTCCAGAAATGCCAGGGGAGATGAGGGCCAGGTAAAGCTCTAAAACATCCTCCTCCCCCGTCACACAGCTGGCACACAGCTGCTTCTCCGCACTGATCTGTCTTAACTGGCACCAGCGCTCATGCACAGTCCAATACAGCATGTTGGAGTTCTGCAGATAACTGAAGATAAATGTGAAAGTTGTTTTTTTTCTTTTTTCTCTGTACTTTATTACTCACCCCTGTCTACAACAGACAACCACAATGACTGCAGTAACAGACAGCCCCATTACTTTCATCTGATATTTAAGAGTCTTTATAACAAGGTGGTTTTGGTTTTCGGTATTATTTCAATTAGACAGTGAATGTAATGTAAACTCATATGCATAATAGTCAAGCAATGTCTTGTTTTCTCTCTTATGTGGGTGTGTGATCATAATGGACGAATTAAGTCTTTATCACTGCTACGGGTAGATTATTATTCTGTATTATACACAATGGTAATGCATTCTTTTCCACTCCCCATCACAAAAAAAGCCACATAATATGAACAAGATGTATGGCCAAAAATAATATTTAACATGTTAAATTTGGCAGTAGGACAAGATGCACAGATGTTAATTTACAAGCACAGATGTGTAGTGTACATACAGTAGTTAAAAACACGGTATTGACACATTCATACAAGTATACCATCTGGTTGCAAAATATCACTGTTGCATAATTTATGAATTTTTTTCAGATTACGCAAAGCTTTTAATATAACTTATTGGCCTTTAAAAGAAAGGACACTGCTGATTCACGGCATTCTTACTGTGATAACAAATTACACACTGATGATTTGCGGGTTTTGTATCATAATATAAACATTGTTTCTATGTAATCTCTGCAGTAAATATAAATGTATTAAATGTGTTTCTCGAATATCAATAACAAACGTCTCTTTCCACGGGTTGGCCTTTTGTGCTGCACATACGAAAATCAACATTCCGTGAGCATCAATAAAATCTTTCCTCCCATATTAACTCTTAAAAGATTGAAACCGAACGCCTGTAGTCCCTCTGCCTGTTAGCGTGCGATTCCTTGATCCTCCTGTAACATGAAGCCGGTGTAGCGAGGCGGACCACATGGAGAGTGCGATGTTGTGAGGTGAGGTATTTTTCGACTGGGAGATGGATATGTAATGCATTCCAGACACTGCAGGCAGCACACGGCTTTCTCCCCTGCTACCTATGGGCATCAATCCTCTCCCCTTTCGCTAGAACAATAAACTGACTGCCAGTAAGGAAGAAGTCATTTTAGACAGAAAAACATCAAACCTCCTCTATCGCTTCCTGGGGTAGAAGGACAGAGAGTCTGAACTAGAACAGTGCTTTGCAGATGGACACTCAACTCTCTGTTTGACCCGTAAACTTCAATTTTGACCCAGAAACCCTCGACTACGTACCCATGTCCATATATTCAAGACCCTGGACACCCACGGCGCCACCTGGGACTCTTCAGGCTGTAACATATAACCCGGACTCTAAATCTTTCATGCGGCCCATGCTGTGCTTTCATCAGGAATGTCAATATGGTACACGACTCCCACCTGGATGAACACCTACTATATGTGCCTGCTAGATAATGACCCTCTAACATGGAGGTCTAAGGTGGTTTAACTGTGTTGCATAACTGGGATGATACTCGGGTTTCTCTGTTCAATGAGGCCCAGATGGACGATGATGTGTGTGTGTTTTTTAAATAAAACCCTTTGGGACCTGTGTTCTTCTCCTCCTTTCCTCACTTCCTACCCGCTCCTCGCTCGCTCGTCCTCTGCTACTCTCATCTACACTGCTGAAAGGATCGCCAATCAGGTTTGAACGCAAAAAAAAACACACACGGATGGAGTGCAGCACGGAGAACTCTAATTATCGGTCAAACGAGGATGAGCATTGAGAGATGCGAGTATCGACTCGCCCACTTTTGTGTGGTGTTTTAGACGGCAGTGTTCTTCCCCAGTTATCCTCTTTTCATTGTTTTCCATTCAACATTCTTTCGCTTCTCATCCATTCAAGTTTCCTCGAGTGTTATTGTGTCCATGCTGACTCACCAGACAGAGCCAGAAGTGAGTGGGGGTGGCGTTATTTCTTTCTTTATTTCTTTAGAGGCAGACCAGTTTACTCACGCCTCTTCAAGCTGCCGCCAACGCGTCACAGACTGACGGCTCGGAGACGAACATCCCAGTTTGTCTTCATTTAATAGGAATGTGTGAGCGCTCACATTCCTAGTGCAACATTTCTCGGTTTCCCCGAGTTGCATCGATGCTCTCCTTTCTCTCATTTCTCATCTGAATTTTGTTTTAATTCCTGTCGTCCGACGTATCTGATTCACTGGATGCCCACAGGAGGAACAGCTGATGGTGCATTCCCCACGGACAGACTGGTGTTTTTAGAAGAGGTCACTCCAAACTGCAGGAAAGGTCAAGCTGATCTTTACTGGTATGGAGTAAGACTAAATTATACTGGCTCGATGAACCATTTAGATAGTGATTTGTAGTTCTAAAGGCTTTACTTGTTGATTATTTACGCATGAATTCAACTACGTTTATACCTTGGTACAAGCCTGATGACACAGAGAAAGCTGACATCACTTTCTGCCGAGAAGCAGATGATGTACGTGAGATGAACATGTAAGCTGTCACTACCTTCTTTCTCACTACGTGAACCTTTTCAGGATCTCCTCAACTCTCCTTTATATCACACTAGGAAATCAGAAGCACACCAACACCAGCTTCCTCAAGTGAACAACTGCCTTTTTAAGTACTTACATTTGACGCTGTCCTTTCTAAACATAAAAATAAAAATAATTATGTCTATCATAGTCCAGATTTACTTATTGCACAATCCAGTGAAAAGCAAAATGAAACAATGAAACAAGAGTAAAGAGTAAGTAGTTGCTATAGCAATTATTGGTGTAAGTGTGGGATGCATTCCTGATATACACACCTTTCCATGCATTCACATTTAACAGTTACTGTATATGGTGTAAATACCTGATGAGCATCGATGTACACTAACACTTTATCAAA